>JABSTQ010003537.1:0-13252 GCA_013358835.2 Ixodes persulcatus
TTCCTTTGAGGGCATTTGCCGCTACCTTCTTGACTTGTAACCTACTATAGCATCATTTGCCCCATGGCCGAGGTGAAAACGACCCTGGGCTATACCTTTGTGGCCAGGCGAATGCCGCAGCATTATTTGCTCCATGGCCAAGGTGAAAACGACCCTCGGTTATACATCTGTGGCCAGGCTAATGCCACGTCGGTATTTGCTCCATGGCCAGGCTGAAAACAACCCTCGGATATACCTTTGTGGCCTAGCAGATGCCGGCCCTCGTTCTTTGCTCAATGGCCGAGATGAAAACAAGGCCTCGGTGGCCTAGCAAATGCCGGCTCTCGGTCTTTGCTTGATGGCCGAGATGAAATCAAGGCCTCGGTGGCCTAGCAAATGCCGGCCCTTGTTTTTTGCCCAATGGCCAAGGTCAAAACGACCTTCGGTTATACATTTGTGGCCAGGCTAATGCCACGTCGGTATTTGCTCCGTGGCCAGGCTGAAAACAACCCTCGGATATACCTTTGTGGCCTAGCAGATGCCGGCCCTCGTTCTTTGCTCAATGGCCGAGATGAAAACAAGGCCTCGGTCGCCTAGCAAATGCCGGCCCTCGGTCTTTGCTTAATGGCCGAGATGAAATCAAGGCCTCGGTGGCCTAGCAAATGCCGGCCCTTGTTTTTTGCCCAATGGCCAAGGTGAAAACGACCCTCGGTTATACATTTGTGGCCAGGCTAATGCCACGTCGGTATTTGCTCCATGGCCAGGCTGAAAACAACCCTCGGATATACCTTTGTGGCCTAGCAGATGCCGGCCCTCGTTTTTTGCTCAATGGCCGAGATGAAAACAAGGCCTCGGTGGCCTAGCAAATGCCGGCCCTCGGTCTTTGCTTAATGGCCGAGATGAAATCAAGGCCTCGGTGGCCTAGCAAATGCCGGCCCTTGTTTTTTGCCCAATGGCCGAGGTGAAAACGACCCTCGGTTATACATTTGTGGCCAGGCTAATGCCACGTCGGTATTTGCTCCATGGCCAGGCTGAAAACAACCCTCGGATATACCTTTGTGGCCTAGCAGATGCCGGCCCTCGTTCTTTGCTCAATGGCCGAGATGAAAACAAGGCCTCGGTGGCCTAGCAAATGCCGGCCCTCGGTCTTTGCTTAATGGCCGAGATGAAATCAAGGCCTCGGTGGCCTAGCAAATGCCGGCCCTTGTTTTTTGCCCAATGGCCGAGGTGAAAACGACCCTCGGTTATACATTTGTGGCCAGGCTAATGCCACGTCGGTATTTGCTCCATGGCCAGGCTGAAAACAACCCTCGGATATACCTTTGTGGCCTAGCAGATGCCGGCCCTCGTTCTTTGCTCAATGGCCGAGATGAAAACAAGGCCTCGGTGGCCTAGCAAATGCCGGCCCTCGGTCTTTGCTTAATGGCCGAGATGAAATCAAGGCCTCGGTGGCCTAGGAAATGCCGGCCCTTGTTTTTTGCCCAATGGCCGAGGTGAAAACGACCCTCGGTTATACATTTGTGGCCAGGCTAATGCCACGTTGGTATTTGCTCCATGGCCAGGCTGAAAACAACCCTCGGATATACCTTTGCGGCCTAGCAGATGCCGGCCCTCGTTCTTTGCTCAATGGCCGAGATGAAAACAAGGCCTCGGTGGCCTAGCAAATGCCGGCCCTCGGTCTTTGCTTAATGGCCGAGATGAAATCAAGGCCTCGGTGGCCTAGCAAATGCCGGCCCTTGTTTTTTGCCCAATGGCCAAGGTGAAAACAAGACCTCGGTGGCCTGGCAAATGCCGGCCCTTGTTTTTTGCCCAATGGCCAAGGTGAAAACAAGACCTCGGTGGCCTGGCAAATGCCGGCCCTCGTTTTTTTGCCCTATGGCCGAGGTGAAAACAAGGCCTTGGCAACTGGGCAAATGCCGGGCTAGGCCCTTCGTTGGTGGCCAACATGTAAAAAAATACCTTGGGTGGCCGGGGGTTTGCCAAGCACTGCCCTTTGCCAATGGCCGAGCTTAATTCGAGGCCTCGGTGGCCTGGCTTTTGCCGACCATGGTTTTTGGTTGTCCACCGAGGATTTGCCGGTGGCCGACCAAATTGATCGTTGGCCTATTAATGGCCGAGGCATGGCCGATGATTTTTCCAAATTCTGTGCTACTTGGGATGCCTCTTGCGAACACTTTTACTACATTGCTGGTCGTGACGTGCGGTCATGTTTGCCCTAAGAAGTTTGTAAGACACTTTGGATGATATCGTAATATTCCGTTTTAAGTCACACAAAAGTTGCGACAATTCTGTTTCGTTGATTCGGATTTCTTCTCAGATTGTGTCATACGCAATTTTTAATCGTAAGTTTGCTTTTTGAATTCGGCCTCTGATGTCTCGATCCTCCCAATAATTCAAACTGTGTATTGCATCGATTATGAAAGCTGCAGTTGATACACACCCATTCGGAGCATTGCTTTATGATCCGCATAGAACCCTATTACCGTTTTCTTCCTGTCCATTGTGATTAAAAATACTTTTTCAAGATAGTAAACAAACACAAAAAAAAAAATACACAGAGACAAGAAGTTGGCGTAAAACACTGGCTTGTCTACGATCATAAACCAATTGGCGCAAATTGCTATATTAATTCTTCGAGATGCTTATAAGTCATAGCTTCTCTATGTTCAAATTTGATAAACTTCATAAGCGACAACATCTGCTCGCTTATCTTTGGTAGACCTTGTCAAAAGCCAAAATAAAAGACTGCAATGCGGCGGCAAAAACAATGAGAGATTGATTTTCGCAGATTCGGGGGCAAAATATACTTTGGCACCTTGGTGCCCCTGACAATGTTATTAGTGCCACTCATTAAACTATCAAGGTAGTGTGAAAATTAAGTGCCTGGGTGAGCAAAAATGTAGGTATTTTAAATGTGACTTTCCGCATTTAAGGCTGGTTCACACATACAGTGCAGCGCTAACTCAGCCCTGTTAAGGCAACGAGTCAGTGCTACTTCCATGGCTTGTATCATGTGTTCTGAGTTGCTTCCTTTCACACAAAAGACCGATGTCCCGGTTTGTAATACTGATTCAGCGCTGAGGTAGTGCTGCGCTGTAAAACGGATACCTTGCTCGGACATTGAAGTTTAGATAAGCAGATCAATGTGTAACTGTGCATCTTTTTTCTTTATAGGTTACCAGTACTCCCGTGGACGCGAAGGCAGTACAAGGTCCGCCATGGACACGAAAGCAGTGTACCATATACTCGAATTTCACATTTTTAATAAACCAGTTATTGCTCCTTCCCACGGTTTTATGCAGGCATTTCCTAAACCCTGCATGAGTATATAGGCAAACATATAAGTGACACTTGCAGTCACTTTCCCCTTCCTTCAAAACAGCGGTTACATCCAGACAACATATCATACAACCTATTGTCGTCTTTCCTCTGAGAGCTCTATCTAGAAACCCATGCTAGGAGTATAATTTATAATACATTTCATTTTAAAGTCTAGTTACACTGCTTTTAGTCTCTGTTGAAATTCAAATGTTTTTTTCTGCTGCGTTGCAACTGAGGTTTTGATGGGCCCTATCATTAGGTATATTCCGACTCGTCGGAATATACCTAATGATAGGGCCCATCAAAACCTCAGTTGCAACGCAGCAGAAAAAAACATTTGAATTTCAACAGAGACTAAAAGCAGTGTAACTAGACTTTAAAATGAAATGTATTAGAAATTCTTATGAGGTGGAACGGCAAAACCTTAATTGAAACGCGGTGGCCAATAGTTTTCGTAAACTCCTTAGGGACTCGTTACAAACAATCGATTGTTTTTCAACACAGACTCGAAACGGTGTCAATATACTTTCAAATAATATTCATATGAAATATATTACAAACTTTATGCAGTAGCTTTGTCGAAACTTCAATTGGAACGCGGTGGCCAATAGTTTTTGTAAACTCCTTACGGATTCGTTACAAAACTCATTTGCATTTCTACTGAGACTCGAAAAGATACTTCATAAACGTTCAAATAAAATTCATTAAAAATTTTTGTAAGGGTACTTAACTTGGACGCTGGGTCCGAATACTGACTACAGCCTCTTGCGTGCTCGGGGGCCCAGTCCCGAGACAGCGCAGAAGGTGGAACGCTGGGTGGAACGAGTGCCGAGTCTTAACTGCCCGCGCTATAACTAAACTACAAAGAGAGACGTGATGGCCGACGCGCCGGGAAGCGCCTTACGGTTCGGAGGGCCCGGCTGTCCCCATCGTCGCTGGACTCCGGGCCGGCGTGGCCATCAGAGACAGGAGGTTACAGAAGAGCCAGACGAAAGAAAGACACGTCTGATCCCGGGCGTGGGCTGGTAACGACTGCTCACGAAAACTCATGAGCCCAGTTTATTGACAGAAAAACACAGGTGGCGCCAGTAATAAGCAATAAAAGGAAACATGGCACCATCTTTTAAACAAACAAAATAACACAAGAAGAAGGCGACTGGCGCCGTCTATCGCTAATCAAGATTACTACACTGTACAAGCTCCTTTACATCGGTTACGTCAAGAAATACTTCACATGAAAGCGTTCGAGGTGGATGGCGCCGATCGTTCCAGGAATCGCACGTGCCCCCGTCGTCGTCGTTTTTCTCGTTCCGTCCCTGGTGCTGGTACACACAAGCGGACACGACAATGTTGAAGCATGTGGACAGGCACCGATACCGTCTAAGTGTTTTGTGTTCCCACTGAAGACCCTTCACAAGGACAGCTAAGCAAGGGTATAAAAACATCTGCGACTAGCGTCCAAAACGTTAGAGCTCATGTGATAGCAGCTGAGGATCTATTTGCCAGAGAAGAAAAGAACAAGTGCACCGTTTCATAACAAGGTTATCTTCTTCAAAGGACCGTAGGCCCCAAAGTACTCACTGAAGTTCCGGAACATGAATTGAAATTCAGCTTTCAGCCTACTCCCAAACCCCTTGTGAATATCTTCCCGGTGAGAACCCTCGCATACAAATTCGTTCATAGAAAAAAGAGAACGATGCATTTTAGAGGTCGTTGGTGTCTTCATGAAAAAGTCGAGCAACAAAAAGAAACGATGACGACACGCGAGGTGGTGACCTACTTCAAGAAGAACCAACTCAAGTCGTGACCACGGAAAGGGAGAGAAAATTCGTTGTCCTTCCAGAGGGGCTCTGCGGTCAATAGTCACACACTGCCATCCTGAAAAATATAGGTGCACAAGATATGCTTCAGCAAAATAAATCAAGGCGTCGGTTTGGGATCAATGTGATAAGTTGCATCTAAACCAGCTTGTGAAGAAGGTAAAGGCGGTCCCGAAACGGTCTAGATTTATTCTTTAGTCCGAAGACCCACAGCAGGAAACTGTACGTTCAGGGAAATGTAATGGAAAGAGATAGGTTGCAGAAAGAAGTGTTAGTGTGTGTGTGGGGGGGGGGGGGGGGAATCTTTCTTAGCAGGCACTAAGCGGGGCTTGACTTTCAGTAGCTATTTTTGGTAAGAAATGCGGAGGCATTCAACGACCATCTGGCGTAAAGCGACCTGTTTTACGGCAAAGGATATTTCGTTGATGTAAATGATGTTTTTTTTTTTAAATATTATGTTGTCTGGTAATATTTTAAAAACGCTGATAAAATGTTTTTAAAATATGATAATAGCAGGCTTAGAAATTCAAACTTCGTTATTGTAGAATTTTTTATTGAGCTGCTGGAGTAATATATTAAATTCATCTTAGTGTCTTTCGAACAGGGCGTTTTCGTCCAAAGGAACGGGATTTGTATATGATATCCCTTGTCGCGCATACACTCGGCAATTTATGTTTGTCTCGTGTAATAAGACAATTAGAACGACATTGTAAAATGGGGGATTTGGAATACGTCGTTATATAGATGATCTCTTGGTGCTCGCTCCGAAGTTTGTTAATGTCGGCTTGGAAATGACCTACAATGTACTGAACTGCTCCATCTTGAATTCATATGAGTTGACATCTACCTACGAAACTATACCAAAGAGAAGAGTGCAGTTTTTTGATTTAAGCCCTAACTTCGTAGTGGGAAATGTGTGCTAGAAGTAACAGCCGCCAACCTAGAAATAGTTCGTTCCGTTCTAATTCGCTCATTCCAAACTTGTAAAACGAAGTATAGCGTCATGCATAATGAGAACCTCGCTTGTATATTCTCTCCGCCATGTGCGAAAGAAAGATTTTCACGGCAGTGAACCGTTTCAAGCGCAGAGGATACTGGGATTTTATTTTGAGTGGAAGTAGCAAATAACCTTTTTTCCAAGCTGAAAAAAAAGATGACGCAAAAAATGATGCTAAAAGACGAACTACCTCTGCATGAAAAAAACAAACAAACTAGACCGGTAGTGTATTTTTACATTTACAATCTGTCTCACAATTAAAAAGAAATGGTTGCACACCTCAAGGGGGGGGGGGTGCTCTCCGCACCAAATTAGCTTTCTCATTTATGCTAAAAAATAATAAGGTAAACGGAAGTGTGCAAGGTGTGCCGCAAGAAGCACGCAATGCAGTTTGGAAATTGTGTAGTGTCAGTGGTGTACAACATTTCAGTGAGTTTTGAAAAATCGTATCTTGAGGAAACGGAAGATACATAAACGACAAGGCAAGAGAACATACGCGGTCAACAAAACTGCCCCCGTCTGGCCATCTGGCTGTGCACTGTATTAGGTGCCCCTGCGACCCGGATTTGGAGAAAACAACTCTCGGGAGTTCCTCAGAAAACAGCCCAATAAAGTTTAAAGGACTTTTGTATCATACCGCAAGAGGGGAGCACGCGGATCTGCGCGCCGTCACTACAGCTGACATATAATGAGTTTTTGTTTTCTAATCGTGTACGCAGGTAAGCGGTACTTATAATATATACTTTCCAAGAAGCCCTCACTTATGATTGCGCTTCGTCTCTCTCTACTTATTGACATCTCTTTATTTGGCGCTTTTATTTCAAGCTGAGCAAATTTTGTTGTCTGCTTCGTCCCCTGCCTCTACGTAACACCCAGTAAATGTGGCCGGCGGAAGACTGTACATGAGATTAAGAACATCGCAGCCACCTCAGCACGCAAGGGGTAATAAGCGCGGAATATTTCGCCACTATTCCTTCCTGTTCCGGAGATCAAGGCCAAAAGCACTTTATTTCAGAACACACTGCACTACAACCATACCAAAATATTGTTTGAAATTGGCATCGGCTGCAAACTGATCGACCCGTTCATGTCATATCGTATCACGGGATACGGGTGCGCCTTCGATACCGCCAGCCGTTTTATATGGGCACCGGTTCAATACGAATACCTGTTTCATATCGCACTCTTTTAAACGGGTCATGCGGGATCCGAGGAAAATCCTTCGTCAGCCACTGATGGGTATCGCCTAAAATGGGTCGGCTAAAAACACAAAAGTAACGAGCCTTCAACGCTTTCTTCGACGTATAAAGTGAACATAGTAGCTCGGTTAGGAGAATGGACTGCAGGAATCAATACTTTTGAGCTTGACAGCCCTTCAGAAGCAAAAGTAAAGATAGAATGAATAAGGAGTAATTTCTACATTGCGCAACTTCAATGCTAGCATACAGTTTCCGCGTTGTTCCGGTTTGAATTCAGGATGTCTGAATGAGATCGAAGGAGCCGGGGCAAGTTTCCGGCTGCAGAACCGCCCTCCTTCAGCATATCACGTTAACTGCTATGGCGGATTCGAATGCTTGCAGCACATGCCATCCCTATCAAAAGTAAGCACATGAATACAAAAAAGAAACTGGAAGGACACTGAGGTGTTTATTGGTCCAATAACATGTATTAAATGAAGCAGTGTACACCTTTCGCCTACCGAAGGACCGCATTTGACAAAAGAACCTTTCAGATCCAATCCCAACACGTGCCAGTGTCATGTATGACCTTCCGGAAATATACAGCGACACTTTGTCGCGTGATAAGATGACACCGCTGGATTGTTTCAAAATGACTCGTATCTTCCGCTTCCGGCTATCGTAAGGAAAAACGGAGTATTGTGAAGACAAAGAGAAACAGAGCTTACCTTGAAGCACTTTACTGAGAGCCTGATCGGACGTGGTCGGCAGACCATCAGTCACATGTCCAAACGGCTTCAAGTCTCAAAAAAAAGTTCCAGAAAGTGGGTCCGCTCTCTTACTCCCATGGCAGCGAAGCAGTGGTATAAAAAAAGCAGCTTACCGGTTTGACCAAATTTTTAACCGGTTTGACAGAACTGTAAACATGTTTGATTAAAATTCTTAACGGAATTACCAAACTGGGGAGAAGTTTGAAACCTGTTCGCCACGCCACTGTGCAGTGTGAATAGTTTCGAATACCGCCATAGCTTAAACAGAAAAGCGGTTTGATAAAGGCTGTGAGCAGTTTTAACAAACAGGTGAGAATTTTGATAAAACCGTTGGGTAGCTTGGTTATCCCGCTAAGCCAAGGCTCGAACCGGTTACGGGTATTATTCAGCGGGTATCGGCATAAACACCTGTTCAAATGTCAAATTAATATTTTCTCAGTAAGGTAGGTAAACAAGAAAACACACCCCTCGTGGAGGATCAATCATGCCAGAAAGAACTCACCATCAAGGCTCTCCTGTCAAAAAGCTAAACATATATCGTAGCCCTATAAATAATGTCCATGCCGGGAAACTCCTTCCGTATGGGATTGCTCCCCTTCCTCTCTTCATTCTGCTCCCTCATCTAGCTGGAAAATGACATGCCAGATCTCTCCCCCCCCACCCCACCCCCGCTTAAAAAAGTTCTAGTGTTGCCATTCAGAACAAATACACAGCTTCGCGTGCGATCTTTGCAGCCCAGACGCCTGTGTTCGTAGCTTCCCTTGCTAGAAAGCAATACATTGAATGTATACTTTGTATGCTAACATAATACTTTTTGTAAGGCAGCCTACTGAAAGTATGCTTTCAGCGCACAAAAAGTGTACTTGCAGACTGTACTGAAAGTTTACTTGTAAATCCAAAACTAGTACATGTTTTTAGATATTCTTGAATTGTATCGAGAGTGTAGAAAGTGTCCCCCCCAAAAATGTACATATTTTTTTTCACCGCAAAAATAAACTAAACATTACCGAACGCTCATTCTCCACCCAAATGTAGCGTCAGTAGTCCGAACCAGATGCCAAAGTTTCAGCACTGGCCGTTATCTTTGGAATATGGTCACGCTTTGGCATATAGTTTCATACGATACGGTATAACGCTCATTGCCGGGTGTTCTTTATTTTGGCGAGATAGAGTAAATTCTGTATTGATGGGTATCCTGCAAAGCATTGCGTCTGACCGGGCCGAGGTCTTTAGCCCCTGTATATTTAAATAATTAAACTCATCGTCTTTTTTGGGGTTATTTAAGGGGACTGTAGTACTGCAACACTTTTGGAACTCAAATTTTATAACTCCGTACACTACAGACCGACCAATGAGAAAATCACTTCGATTAAACATGCCGCGAATTTGAACTAAATATGGCGAACGTACAGGTATTGATTATGTGCCTCATATATTCAACAGCTTGCCAGAATCTTCATTTGCTGCCACATCAAGACAAAAACTTAAAAAAACACTACGGAATTTAGACCAGTGAACTTAGGTTGCTAGATGGTGGTTCTTTTTTCCCTTTGATAGTTTTTTTTTCTCAGGACAGTGCGTATTGTTCTGCAGTGTGATGCCGTCTTTCGTTCTTCTTTTCTTATTCCCTGCTTAGAATCGTTTTCTTTTCCTTGAATAAGTGATTTTGATGGTAAATGAGCATTTTATACACATGTTACACATAGTGAATTTGCCACCCACTGTGCCGAGCCAGGTACACAAGCCTTTGAGCCTCACACCAACTCATCATTGTACTTTTTGAAAATGTATGTATTGGAAATAAAACCATTCTATTCTATTTTATTTTATCTTATTCAAATGTTATCGGTGATTTTCTGAAAAGTTAATTGGGAAAATGAAGGCCGACTGAGCTCACGAATGCATAGACCTCTCTTGCGCCAGAAACCGAAAACGGGTAAAGTGGGCCTATTTTTTCATTAAATGTATTTGCAAATCACTAGACGTTTGAATAAGATATGAATTCCTGCTGAAGCTTGGTCATCTTGCCTCTAATGCTACATTTGGACGGAAAATGAATGTTCGATGGCGCATTTTTTTTGTTTTCGTGGTAAAAAAATACGCTGTAAATTGTTCGGGAGGTCGTCCTGTACAATGAATGCACAAAAACCAACTATTGAATTATATCAAGAGTATACCTTTGTAAGTGAATTTTAATTTCCCAAGAAGTGCATTTAAAGTGTGTAGAATATGTATACTAGAGAGATCGCGAAAAGTTTTCTAGCCTTATGTTTGAAGATCGAACTAAGGCGTTCAGAAGGTTCAAAAAAGTTTAATTTATTTATTTATTCATACTGCTCGCCTTTTTTAAGGCTTTGGCAGGAGTGGTAGAACATAAATTCAAATATACAACGCTCGTTTACATAAAATCAACAGCGTTGGCAGTGCCCACAGCACTGCAGCACTAAATAACAACATCAATTCCCACCGAAATAACACAAGTGTACAAAGATAAAAGTGAAAACGCAGTTGGTTTCAAGAATAGAACACGATCGGAGTCACATGACTGAAGGAACAGCAAGGCACACATGCAGCAAGGTTTTGACAGATTCATATCTACTAGGTTCGGGACAAAAACCGTGTCGACGAACCCCCCCGACCACGTCGGCTGGCAATGACTCGCAAGACGAGGGAAAAAAAGGACAAAGAAAGCACTCAGCAAGGTTCAAAACAAGAATGTCGATTCAATTCGTGATAGAAACTGTGATAAAGAAACACTCTCGACCACGTCAGCTGGCAAGGAATTCCACTCGCGGATACTATGTGCAAAAAACGAATTATAAAATGCAATGTTTTAGCAGAAAATGTTTTGATTGACAGCCGGTGTGATCTCCTTGTTGCACGTGGTTGGAAGAAAGAAATATAATTGCTTTTGTTGATTTTTAGGCTGTCGTTAACAATAAGCTACAAAACTTTTAATCAATCCCTCCGGCATCTTGGTTCCAGGCATTCAAGGTTACCATCACCTAGGAGCTGGCTTAGTGATACTGACCGCCTGTAGGCGTTGTAAATAAATCTTATTGCCTTTCTTTGCATTGTCTCTGGCTTCATTATGTTTACCTCTGTACGTTGATCCCATACCACGGCAGCGTATTCAAGAATTGGCCGTACGTAAGTTTTGTAGGCAATCAATTTTGCTTATATGCTCGAACGACCCAGGGACTGTCTCATACTTGGGCCACACGGGCAACTCGAATGCCATTTACAACGAATGACATTCGTGTGATCAACGAATCCGCTCGCGGTCTGTCGCGCGTGGAACGCCCCGCGCTCGGAGTGTCGCGCGCTGATTGGCCGATCGTTCAAATGTCATTCGTTGTAAATGACATTCAAGTTGCCCGTGTGGCCCAAGTATTAGATAGCCTAGCTTTTGGTCCGCGCGATTTACATTGTAGTCGATGTGGTTGTTCCACCACAGATAGAATGATATGATGACTCTCTTGTATTTAAAAGATTCCACTTTTTGCAAACGTACGCCATCTATCCTGTAGGAAAATTGTGAAATGTTTTTATTTTTTCCCGTGATGGTCATACATACGGACTTTGTCGCATTGAGTGTCATATGCCACGTTTTGAAATGCTGATCAATTTTTTCCAAAGAATTTTCAATAAGGAGATGATCTTCAGGAGTAGTAACTTCCTTATAAAGGATGCAGTCGTCTGCAAATAGATTAATCTGGACCGGAATGTCGTTTAATACATCATTAATAAATGCGAAAAACATTTGGGGCCCGAGAACAGATCCCTGCGGTACCCCAGAGTCAACAGAAACGAAATCGGAGAATGTACCATCAATTACAACGGCTTGGCGACGGGACGAGAGATAGTCACTAATCCAGTTCGTGATCGTGTCGTTTCTTAAAATTGATTTTAGCTTTATTAGTTGCTTCGGGTGCGAAATTTTATCGAAGGCTTTCGAAAAATCCAGGAAGACTACGTCCACTTGACCCCCACCAGTTTAAAACTTCTGAATAATAGTGCGTAGTTTCCACCAACTATGTAGAAGTAGAGAGAGCTCTGCGGAAGCCATGTTGCCTGGAATAAAGCAAGTTATTTGATTCTAAAAAAGAGAAAATGCGAGCTGATAATATGTGTCCCAGTACTTTTCTTATGGAGCATAGCAATGAAATTGGGTGGTAATTCGTCAAAAGCGGTCTGTCTATGACCTTAAAAATAGGAACAACTTTGGCGTATTTCCACTCAGTCGGTACTCTGGTTTCTCCTATTGGAAAACGCCAATATGAACACCGTATTATGAATATTGGTAAACAATATCCTTTTATTGTATTACAATAAGGGTTTGTTATGGGATTTCAATATCCATAATACGCTAAAAATATTGGAATCCCATACCGTATAAAGCCTTATTGGATCCCCATGTGTCGTATGGGGATCCAATAAGGGTTTACGATTCCAGTGTACTTAGCGTATTATGGATATTGGAATCCAATATATTCTATCGGCTACCAATAAAACTATATACGTGTTGGAATATCACATTCAGCACGACATTTCTTTGCAAGGAAGTATCTCCTTGTGTGTATTTCTGAGTGATGAAATAAAAAATGGTGTTGTTGTCAAATTATGAATAAAGAAGCAAAACACTGGGCTTATCCATATCAAATATATTTAACATATTCCTGAACTGGAAGATCTGGCATTTACTGCAAAAGAAAGTTAATTGTTTAGGATCCTCATTCAAAAACTTGATGTTTGAAAACAAAATATGAAATCCTCACCTTTTAATGAAAACAGCACCTGCTAGCTGCAGCCACATAAAAACTGCAAGATAAAAATTTGAAAAAGAGGCATAGTGCGGTCATGCTTAAGGAGCTCAATCATAAAGTCGTGCTCACATTCTATACAAAAGGTTTCGACGAGAAAATTGCGAGACTGAAGTCCGCAGGGTACCCTGTTTTCTGATTGGTGTCAGTGGTCGAAACTATTCTTAAAGAAATGAAGCAAGGGAACGGCAACAAACAAACACACAGCGACAGAACAAGAAGACCAGTCGTCGTCCCTTACATCCACAATTTTTTCCCACGGCCTTAAGAAAACAGCGAACAGAGCCAATGTTGATGTCGTGTTTTCAGCACCCAGCAAACTTTCCAGCCTTTTGCAAACACGTCACCACACCATCAAATCTGC
>JABSTQ010003538.1:0-115912 GCA_013358835.2 Ixodes persulcatus
CCCCCTTTCTTTTTAATGTTACTTCAGAGACTCCCGCACAGCTACCGCAATGATACGTGTAACCGCATTCACTACACGTTTGACTGCTCACATCGACGATTTCTTCTTGGCATTTCAAACATAACGTATCGGTCATCTTTGATAGCATGCATAAACCAAATACCAGGCACATCAGGCAGCAGCAGCGACAAGGATACAATTCCTTAGGAATGATAGTAAAATAAACCAACTGGAATGACGTACAGAAGAGATTATCGTTGGGCTGTTGCTCGTCGCTGCTGCCGCCAGAATGCTGCGGCTCACGTTGGTTCCGGCTTTTATGGCAGGATTTTTTGCTCAGAGTTCGCTTGGGTCTGGTACCGTGGGCGGGGTGCACACTTCACTTCGTTGAATGAAGTCACGATGGTCCGCTTGTCTTGAAGTAACACGTCCACAGCCGACCCCACGCTGCCGCTTCCGCTTGTACACGGCCAGGCGTTCAGCAGATAACTGGAATGACGTACAGAAGAGATTATCGTTTGGGTTGTTGCTCGTCGCTGCTGCCGCCAGAATGCTGCGGCTCACGTTGGTGACGGCTTTTATGGCAGGATTTCTTGCTCAGAGGTCGCTTTGGGTCTGGTACATTGGCGGGGCTGCACACTTCACTTCGTTGAAATGAAGTCGCGATGGTCCGCTTGTCTTGAAGTAACACGTCACAGCCGATCCCACGCTGCCGCTTCCGCTTGTACACGGCCAGGCGTTCAGCAGACAACTGGAATGACGTACATAAGAGATTATCGTTTGGGCTGTTGCTCGTTGCTGCTGCCGCCAGAAAGATGGTCTAAACCTATGTCGTCACTGAACGCTCGTGTTTCCACTGATAGGCACGCCTTTCGAGACAGCATTTGATTTCTTCCTTTTAAAGGCCAATGAAAAGGAAAAAATAACGTTTTTTTTTTTTAACAGTCTGGTTGGGGACACGCGTGTCGAGAAATGAATTTTACGTGAAGCAGTGCCGCATAGCAGTCTCGCGATGGTATGCGGCAGCCTAATAAAATTTCAGAGTGCGCATGACTGATAAAGCCAGAGTTGTAAAATGAGGCCCCAAAGCAAGTACACGTAAAACCGAATATAACTTTAGCCTCCCGAGACAGTATTCTGCGAAATTTCGAGCTCGTGCAGGCCGATGTCCAAATATGATTTAAATTAGAAATATGTATTGTGTTCTTCGTGCTATTTATGTCTAATTAGGAAATCATTGCACGCATCTCTATTAGAGAGATACACATATTAGAAAAACACCAACCAAGTCCTAAACACGTAAGGAGCCCACTGTTTCAAAACCAATTCGCTTTTTCATCGGGGGCGACTATGTGCACGTCGAGGGCAACAGCTACTTTTCTATATACGGTGTTTCGTTGACTTCACTCACTTTTTCTTCTCGAAGTGCCGTAGTCCGTTGACATACGCCGATGGTCAAGTGCCTGCCGACCTATTTAGCCCAACCTATTGAAACGTCGGACTTCTAACTGTTAGGACTTGGTTGGTGAAGGTCTGTATTTCTAAAATGTTTGACCTAACCAGACAGAGTTCCGTCAAACGTGTTTACGTTTAAGCATTTCTATGCATTTATTTTTGCAGTAAGGCGTCCTGTATGGGAATATTTAGAAGAATATTATATATTATCTTTCTTTCTGCACATTTCAAGCATTTTCCTTCAGGTCTATAACGTGAACACACAGTCTTTTTGGCATACCCCGCGAAGCGGGTTGTTCACACTGCCAGACAGCGGACAAAAAAGCACGTTTCCGCAGTCCTCAACTGATAGCGTATTTTCGAGTATCGTCCTCCCGTGTCGGTCTCAAAAGGTTATGCGAACTTCATACAGTCAAATTTATTGATGACAATAAAAAAAATATTTTATTACTGCGTGAAGACTTCACAACATAAATAAAGGGCCGATCACACCCAAGATATACAAGAAGCAAATGCACCGCGCCAAATTATCTGATATACTCTCTGGAAAATATTTCAGACGTTTTTATCCTCGATAGGCACGTCCTAAAAGTGATTTGGGAGAATCTTATATATATATGTATATATATATATTATCTATATATATATATATATATATATATATATATATATATATATAATATATATATATATATATATATATATATATATATATATATATATATATATATATTATTTGAAGCTGATTTTAATAACATATGTGTTCCTGGCGCATATTGAACTTATCAACATATAGAAGTTTGTTGCCTCTTTTATGTGGTGAACAACAATTTTATGTCTGTGGCTGGACAAAATCAAAGTACACAGGGGCGCGTGGCGGAACTATGACGATTGCGCACGCAGGCCGTCAGAAAGTGACAAATTGGGTAGCTGCAGTGTCGAGTAGAGTATAAAATACTACTTTGTTTTATTTAACAAAACAATGAACAAGGACTGATGCTTATTTGCAAATTGAAATGACCAAAATCTCGTCAAGAACAAACCTCAAACGACTGCTATGTCGAAAATGTTCACTTCGGTACGTGCTATTTTAGGCCAGATCCGATCTGAGTACGAAGCTCACTCTTTTCTGCATGATAATTCTCCCACATTATACTGCTGAGTATAAAAAATATTGATCAAGAAAGCAAGTGTTGTAGCTGCCGCTCAGTATTTCTATAAAAGGTAGACTGGAAGGAGTTGTGCTAAAAGCTTCTTGACATTTTGAAAATAATATTGTTTTTTGCTCAGTTGTGCTCAGAAACTAGATTTCGGGACATATATGGTGAGGACGTGCCCATTTCATGATTTTATGTACTGTGATGAATCCCTAAGTTCAAGAGCACAACAGGGTTTGACTTTTACTACTGCGACGCAAAGTTGTACCAATCACGGGTATTTTAGGCGACCTACCAGAATGATAACTTTTCGATTCAGGTAAAATATATGCGACTGAGATAAAAGGTGTTGAGTCACATATGTTAATCCAGCTTTTCTTTTACTGTGTCATGGAACTTAAATAACGCATTTAATTTTTGATACTTGATAATAAAAGTGAATTCTACGAATGATGAAAAGCTATATAGTACTCCTTTCACTGTTGAAATAGTGTCTATTGTAGAAAGAACGCGAAAAGTATATTCTCAATTTAGCAGTTCAAACCGGTTCGACACATTATATTTTTTCCCCAGAACTGAACCGGAACTGAACCGAAAGCCGTGAACTCGAACCGGAACCGAACCGATAAAAATTTGGGTTCGAGACTCTGGGCCCAATAAATGAAAATGGGGGGGGGGGGGGGGGGGGGGGGGGACTCTTCGCTGAGTCGCGCTTGAGAGTAGCGTGAACTGCCCGTGCCGTAGAGGACGCGATCTCGCGATGAGGAAAGATTGCGGAATCACGGCTGCCGGAGAGGCGACTACATTCTCAAAAAGGCCCGTGCGTCTACTTTCCCGCACAACGCTCGGAGAGCTAATCACCGCAACTTACGCAGGCAGCTCAGTGAATGACGATGCCGCAACGTATGTTTAGACCAAAAAACGCAGTCTGAGTTGTGACATTAAGCAATGCAAAACGTCACGCTTGCATTGCTTAATGTCACAACTTAGACTGCGTTTTTTGGTCTAAACATACGTTTCGGCATCGTCATTCACTGAGCTGCCTGCGTAAGTTGCGGTGATTAGCTCTCCGAGCGTTGTGCGGGAAAGTAGACGCACGGGCTTTTCTTAGGGTGTAGGGCGATCTCAAGTACGAGCTCTAGGACGACCTCAAGGACGACGAATAGAACGACCTCTAGGGCGATCTTAAGATCGGCCTCTAGGAGGACCTCTAGGACGACCTCAAGGACGACGTCTTAAAGGACGACGTCAAGGACGACGTCTAGGACGACCTCAAGAACAGCCTCTAGGACGACTGCTAGAAAAAAGTGAAAGACAACATCTAACATGACGTCTAGGACGACCCGAAGGACGACGTCAAGGACGACGTCAAGGTCGTCAGGTCCTTCGAAGAGGGTGCGAATGTGTAGGAGTGGGAGAATGTGAGCTGAAATGGTTTACTGCGCATACCTCTGCGCTTTAGAAAGCCAGAGAGTCCGAGAAATCCGGGGGCAGGGGGTGTAGCTAAAAAATGATATCGCATTAAAGGACGCGCCTGCGCACTGCGCGGTTCTCGGCAACAGGCTCGGCGCGCCGTCAGGTAGCGCGGCGATCCAAATCGGTCGGCGCTCTGGTGTTATCTTTGTGATGTCACTTCCGTGACAAAGTTTTCGTGACATCGATCTCCCAACTTTGCACCCCCTTCCAGTCCAAGCGCAGAGAAAGACGTAGTCGTCCTACGTCAAAACTTCAACCGTAAGCACTTGCTCTGATGTTTAAAAGGTTCAAACCTAACTTTTCGATGGCACGATAGTCATCGAAGTAAAGCGAGGGAAGCGGCGCTGGTTGTGTCAAAAGCAACGAAAACGGCAGGAATTAAGTACGCTTTGCTCCTCATGTTGCGAGGGCGAAAAGTTGTCCCGTTGATTTTGTCATTACTGTCGTATCAGAGTGTTGCCTAGGTCACTCGCAACGCAATCTACGCAACCGCATGAACTACACATTGTGCGTTCATCAACTTTCATCAGCGCGATAAGACAGTGGGGATTCCTCGCATCGCCTACCCGTAAAAAACCAAGCTTCTGGAAGCCCGCTTAATCCAACACATCGTCGCAGGTTCGGAACGTTGTGAGTAAAAATCGGGACAAACCATTTTGAGTTCAGTGCTTGCCTGCTGAAACCCGAGCGTTATGCGTTCAGCTGATACACCGCACGGCACGGCCTCTTTTCGACCGCCATATTTGTCCGAGTTGAAAAGGTTATATTATACGCAGTGCGGACTATTTACAAGTGCAGACTATACGATAGTTTGTTTTTCTGGATCGTTCACTGCGGCGAGACATGGCGAATTTTCACAATGACAGGCATAAATGACAGGCATTTATGTGCATAATACAAGCCTTTCGTGAGCGAATAAAGTAGGCATATGTCAAGGTGCGTCGTGTAGGAGCGTTGTTTACGTGCGGAGTATATATCGACGTGCGCGACCAAAAGCGTCGCTGTGGTCAAAGTTCGCGGCTGGCCGAACCATAGCTTCCTGTATACTGATAATGCCTGCCCAATCTCAGGTTCACGGCGAGACAAATCCTGCCTATCGCGCCGAGGCAAATCCTGGTCGTGACGTCACGAACGGAAACCATAAGAGGGCGCCACCGAAGCATCTCGGCAGACGGTCCACAGAAATCCATTTTGTATCTCATCCGAAATTCGCCCACGCGGACTCTACGTCGGATGCGGTCTCTAGTCCGAAAAATACGCTACACAGAAAAAGAAAAGCCACTCGGCGACGCAGGACGTTCGCGACGCTGAAAGATGCAGCCGGTTGGATCCCTAAAAATGAACCGGCGAGGAGGGTGGAGCGCTCGACGGCGCACGAGCCTCCTTGCCTTTCTGCACACGCCGCCATTTGCGAGCCACCCGCCGTGGAATGCGCTCGCCCATTGTCCTCGTGGCGAGCTTGCGACTCTAAGCAGCAATTAATAACGCCGCTATCAAGGAGCCAGCAGCCCGCGAACGCCCTTTGTGAAGCGCCGACATTCACGGGCACGCTATTCTTTTGCGCGCTATACTAAAAGGAGAGATGAGACCCTTTTCTCAATTTCGCTAAATGCCGCTCATTATAAACTCTAGACGTTAATTACACGTTCACAATGCGCAGTTCCTTCCCCTCGCGCAAAAAAAAAAAACAAAAAAAAAAGCACGTCCACGCCGTCATTTTCCTGTGAGAACGAACGTGACATCGTGCAGAATATGGCCACTGATAAATTAAGAAACGCAGGACGTCTCGTAGGTTGTCAGTTTATAACCATCATTTTATAACTCTACAGCCAACGAAATCGTGACATTAACCAATAAGAACGTTGCTAGCGCTTCGTAAAGAGGAAAGCGTGAACATAATACGCGTGAATGTAATAAGCGTGAACATAATAAGCTCGAACATAATAAGCCACAACCTCGGTTTCTTAAACTGTCGGGGTCCATACAGGGTGTTTGATTTGAATTCAAATAAATGTATTAAAAATGGAAGAAGAAAAAAAAAACTGTGAAAGGTAGAGTAATACGGTTGGTACAAATATGTTATATGGCCGAGGGGGAGAATGAAGTAATATTTGCTCAGTAACCATTTCACTCGTGAAAATAAGCGTACGGTTTCAATTAGACACTTGCTGGGCGCCATTAAAAACCACTGTATGAGTTATTTTTAGAAGTGTTTGAAGCACGTAGTCAGCGCGGGCGGTGCGCCAAAATTTTCGCTCGTGCAACAGGTGCATCGCTGGCGGTCCGAAAACCCGGATGAAGACAATGGGAACTTTTAGGAAACCGTTACCGTGTTCCGCGTATACGGCACTACCGGAGCCTTTGAAGCCTTTAAGCGCGCACCCCGCGGTCACGGTATCACCCGGGCGCGCGCTTAAAAGCGTGCTACCAAGGCTTCGGTAGTGCGGTATGCGCGGAACACGGTAACGGTTTGCTACAAGTCCCTATTATCAACCGCTTTTTCGGACCGTCAGCGTTGCACGCTTCTTGCACGAGTAGAAAATTTAGCGCACCCCGCGCTTACCACGGACTTGGTATCGTTCCAAAATATAATTAAGTTATCGGTTTTTGATGACGCTCAGCAAGTTTCTAATACATGGGTTGCACGTGACGTCATATCCTTCCTCCTTTCTGGTGGCCAAAACCTGCTGTTATACTTCGTTTCACCTTATGTGCGAGCTAAGGCAAAGCTGGAAGCGCGAGCACGAAAGCTCCGTGCCTTCAGGCTTTGCTCGAGCGCGCGAGCTGGGCACAAACGCAAAAAGCGCTGGTCTCGCGCTTCTAGCTTTGGCTTCGCTCGCAGATAAAGTGAAACGAAGTATAATGAAGCTGTGCTGACTCGTTTCCGCTCGCTCGCGACGCTCGTGTACTGCTCGTAGAATATGCACAGTAAAGGCTACGCTCGAGGAAGTTCGGTCACCAGAAAGGAGGACCAAATTACGTCAGTGCAACCTATGTATTGGAATCATGCGCTTATTTTTACTAATTAAAAAGTCATCGACAATTTTGATTGAAATATTCGACTTATCGTGCCGATTAGCCCCCTGTAATATGTCTTCTTGGCCATTTAGGCGAGGTTCACAGTGCTCAAACACCATACAAAAGAGAGTCTGCAAACACCACGAGTTACCTCAATATCCGTAGTTTGAATGCCTTGTGCCAAGTTTCTCTTTGATCTCACTGCCAGTCGGCATTCGAAGCTTTAATATACCTTTCACGGCTTTTTAAAAAAATAAACCTGTCCGAATTACATTAAACACCTCTTATATATGCACGTATATTTTAAGGAGAAACCCTCGATATGTTGAGGTAGGGGTAATGCCTGTATATGCCTGTATATACTGAGGAGAAAAAAATGTCCAAGAGAAAAAAAGATAAAAGAGTAAAGTAAGGGATGTTATAAACAACATCAATCATTTCACTCCACAATCCATCAAACTTTCGAAGTACTTCGAAGAAAGAAAACAAAACAGTAACTTAAAAATGAAAACAGCTAAAGGTTGAATGCCAAACTGGGCAAGAAACCTGCGTCTGAAAAGCAAGTACAATGTGCTATAACAAAACACATTTAAGCTTGGAAAATATATGTATGTAATGAAACTATCAAAATAAATGATTGACTAAAAAGAGCTGTTTTTTTTTCTTTAAACGCGACACACAAAATACGAAACAGCAATATTATGTTTCCAAAATTTACTTCACGAAGTCATCCACCACAATATTATGATAAACTGAAGAAAAGTTATCAAAATTAAAATGTATAAAAGTTCTACTGCGCCTGCCAAAATCCAGGTATTATAAAAGAAGAGGGAAGGAATTGCTAGAAACTTATAATAAATATAAATAGAAAATTAATTTATTATCACTAATAGTCTGCTTTTGAAAATCTTTTTATCTACTAGAAAAAAAAAAGAAGACAAGCACGTCGTCAATAGCCTCGCCTCTAAGACGAAGAGGTAAGAATTAAAGAACGGACCTCACCTCTCAGGACCCTATGTTATATACTATATATATAGATATAAAAAAACTATTTAAAACAAATATAAAAAGATATGCCCGCTGTTAACGCCGCTGCCCTTTCCCCGTCCTGGGAGTTCTTTGAGTCCCGTGTTTTTCTTTCTACTTGACCTTTTCTTTAAAAATATATTTTAATCACATTAACTATTATTATTCTATTTATATATATGATAAAACATGTTATACCGACACGTGGCGTCGGTATAATATATATATATATATCCCCCTCTCTCCTCTTTTTTTTGGCAGTTGGAAGAGGGGTCAAACATGTTTTTGCCATGTTTTGCTTTTTCGGTTTCCTTGACACGCGTGGCGACTCAGGGGCGACCGTCGCGGGGATGCATTGGCTCGTTGGGGGCCATCAGCCAAGAAGACGTCGCCCGTTCACGGCCTATATGCACTCACTTGTAAGTCATCTTCGTCTCTCGGCGAAACTGTCGATTAAACTTCCCCGGTTTGTTGTTTCTCACCGTGAGTTTTTCACTTCGTTATATATACGCCTTCGGCCCCTTGGCTCCTATGCCACCATGCCCCCTATATATATATATATATATATATATACAACGGGCATGGCGGCGGGAGGCCGAAGGCGTGTGTATAACTGGGAGGAAAAAAACCCTTGGTGAAAGCAGCAACAACGGACGATTTAATCTTCGACGTTTCGGCCGGAGTCCGGCCGAAACGTCGAAGATTAAATCGTCCGTTGTTGCTGTTTTCACCAAGGTTTTTTTTCCTCCCAGTTATATATATATATATATATATATATATATATATATATGTCTATTTTCTTTATTTTCAATTCTTATGGATTTTCTATGTGTCTCCAATGCTCATTATTGGCAAGCGCTCAAGTGGGCAATGCACTGGACACGCTTTTTTTTTCGTAGGACAATGACAGATGTTCCCGTCACTGCAAGCAAACATTAGACACAAACCCGGACCGTATGTTCTCCAAAGCACTGGTTGCAGCCGAGTCCAAGCCCAGGGTCTACGCAGCGCTCGTGCCCAATCCATGAGCCGTATTCGACCATCGTCATCCCAGGGTCATGCGTGCGACTGCGCTAACATCGCGATTCCCGCAAAGACGCTGGCAGGTTTCGCGGAGGAGAGGCTTTTATTGTTGCAATTACACCCAGGCCCTCTAGACACACATCAAACACAACAATGGAGCCGAAAGTTCGCGGATCGCGGCCATTGGACGTCCGGCGAACGAGCGCCGCGTCATCATCGTCAGACTCCAATCGGAGCGCTGTATAAACTTCAGCCCCAAGTTTGTGTTTCACGAGTCTAGGCGCCTATATAGACGAGGAAGCTTCGACCTACGTGGCATTGCATGTGGGAGTGTACACCTTTATCACACTCGTGTCAGTGTGCGCGTGTAAAGGCGTTGCATTCAATCCTAATATTGTTTTATGACCCCTTTAAGCTGCTAGTTAGAGCCAGTGGCGTATGTGCACATTGAGTACTGTTCGGGCCAGGGGCAAATGCAAAACTCCGTTTTTTTTTTTTTTTTTTTTTTTTTTTTTGGGGGGGGGGGGGGGTTCAAATTGTCGTATCAAAAAGCAGGCTTTTGACTTTCTATCCTCTTTCTTTTGGCCCACTAAACGATATGCGATGAGTAAAATCTTGGTCTAAAATCATTCACCCCAGCCCGAAATTCCCAATCAGAGACTCTACAGTCACTGACTGTAGGGTTTCTGATTGTTAAAGACGCCAACGGTAACAGATGCAACCATCGATTGACGTTCAACAGCTTGAGCTATAGACCGGCACGCAGCCCTGACGTCACGTAGCTGCGGTGGCGCTGTCGACGGCACTGCGCAGGCGCAGACGCTTCACTTCACGCGAATTCGGTTTCTGCGCACGCGCAGTGCCCACACCTGGTGTGGGCAAAGAGGGCTTGTTTGTAAACAGCGTGTCGGTCTATATGGTCACTGACAGGTTAAACAGCGCAGGGCATGGACAGCGATCTTCATACGCCCTTGCTTCTTCATTGGTCCTTGGGCGTTCTTATCGGCTAATGACACACTCTGATTGGCTACGACGCGATGATAGCTAGGAGGTTCAGGACTGACCACGCCCTGCATTCCTTGAGTTGTCGGTGACTCCAGATGATTTCAGGAAGCTGTGCCCGATTCAATGGCGTGGACAGGAGCTTTTTATCGCGATAGCGTTATTAAAGAAACCATGAAATGAATTTTGGGTTGGGATAAAGAATTTAAGGTTGGGATTTTATTAATCGCATATTGTTAGTGAGCAAAAAGAAAGCAATCAAGCTTACTCTCATGATTGCATGTGTATCATTATCCAAAGGTCTCGGGCTTCAACATCGGGAAATTGTTTAGCTGCAGCACGCTGTGTACGTTTTCACTTCACGATTGCCAAACTCGATTGACGCTGCACCTCTTTGCTCTGAAAGCATAATTTTTGCTATTGTGCAAAGCAAGTAAAATATCTCCACAATTTCATTTTTACAAATATTATTTTTATTATACACTGTAGGCGTTTTGGGATGTTATGAAACTACTAGCTTCAAGTAGAGGCTGCATTAGCATAGAACGTCTCAATCTAGTCTTGATGTGCATTTGAACAACTAAAAAGGTTATGAAACATTCATGTCAGATACCGACTCACTGTTGTGTGCAAGTGACAGCGACTAACCCTTGAAGCCATGGATGCACACCGATTCCTCGCAACCCCAGTGGATAGTGTACTGTCCTGAGGCCAAGCTTAATAAAAAGCATTGCTTAAGATTCTATTGTAGAGCAGTGAATAGGGTGCTCAAAAGCAGGTTCCGGTGGTTGCTAATGTACTGGGCAAAGCAACCATTTGACTTTCTGCACAATACGGGCTCGTATAGCTCTATTTCGGGACCTCCTTCCCAAGCCCCAAGAGTCCGACCCAAGGACGGTGTGAGCTTTGACAGCAGAGGACAACCTGTTCAGCAGTGAAAATTTGAGAGGTGGCTGCCTCTGCACCCCAACTTTGTGCTGCCTACCAGGATCTCCCTGCTCAAACTTGAAGCCTGGCAGCTGTCGAGTCTGTTACGAGCTTTGTCTCAACTCGACGCATCAGCGAAATATACTTGTGTGCATCCGCTTGCAATGTTATGTCATACTTTGTAACTTGCCCAATCCAGTAGACACGGCAAGTCACTTTTGATTGCAGGGTGGTCTACCTAGGAGGCAGTCCATGCTACATTCAATTGTCTCGGGGTTTTTTATAGACTACCTATTGTGGATGAAGCAGCAGTTTGATATGAGGCCACTTTTTTTTTTTTAAATCCATGGCAGGCAAATCTGGTATTTCAGAAAATGCTGTTCTATATTAGACAAAAAAAGATAGACATGACAAGTACATTTTCTTTTTTTTTTTTATTGCTGTGGTACCTGGGCTAAAGAAACACCACCAAGTATGTGCTGTCAGAGTTTCGGTTTAGTATCTAAAACTGGAACTTTGTATGTTTGTGATAAGTTGCTGTTTCTGAAAAAGTTCTTTAACACAATGTTTCGGCAAGGGTAACATGGCAAAAATACAAACCGCATAAGCGAGACGCCGAGTCATTAGGACTGAGATAATAAAAAGAGGGCCCCCTCACGGGTGTCTTTTTTCCCATCGACTGCGTAAGCATTCTGGCGTTAACAGTATACTGTTCTAAGCATAGAGCAAGAAACTGTGAATTAACTGTGGTTGCTGGTATCTGGACGACTGGAGTTACACCGCCGTATCACCGTTTATTCTGAAACTTCTGGTTTCCTGTATATGTATTACACATTGACATCAGAAGTCGAGATTCGAGTCTCGGTACATAAACAATTGCACTGAGATTTGCTGACCCCAAAATTTTGTCAGGTATGACCAAGGTTGTGCTGCAAATCTTTGTTCTATGCTATACTGAAATCATGGCAGATGCAAAATGGAGCCTAAGGAGCATGTTTTATTGTGGATCGAAATTCTGCACCCCCATGAGGTGCAGCACGAGTGTGGTCAGTGAAGATGACTGCTGGGCATGTGCAGCTGCTTGTCCCTCCACAGCCTGCAGACGAAGTACACGAAAAGGGTGAATGTTTGTAAAGACATGCATTTTTAAACAGCATGTTAGAGAAATTACATAGAACAAGAGAATCCCAGTGGCGTGGTGAGCAGTAGTGTATGGCATACCACTGCTTTTACCTACTTTTATAACTCTCATGCAGTAGTGGAAATAGCAAGAATGTGAGACTCCTGAAATACATCTCGTTTATGCGAGTACCTTCCTAACCGAGAAAGTGCTCAGACCAGCACACTCATGGTGTGGGTTTTCCAGTACAACTTGCAATCTATGAGACAAGCAGCCCTGAGCAATATACATCAAACTTAATTTAATTACTTTGCAGTAAACAGGACTGCTCTGTCGAACACACGAAAAAATGAAAAGGGGACAAGTTGGTGGAAATCAGTCACTTCAAAACCCAACACAAGGTCAGAAAATGAAAGCAGGAAAAGACACAAAAGTGCTGCACTCACCTTCCTTTCTGCTATAACTGTTTGTCATAACTGATTTCCAGTGACAAGCTAACTGTTGTTCCCATCAATGTTTTGGTGCTGTGGAAGTCCAGCTCTTCCGCACTGCGTTGATTAAGCAACAGAGACTGCGAGCACGAGCTGCTCTGGATGTAACTGAATAAAGCAAGGATGAAGAAACTCGGCCTAAAATAACTTATTATTGCTATATGAGGCAGGTTTGCTTTCCACGGTTCTCTGCGCAATGCTTGCCAGCGAATTTTGGACCTTGACTGCAATTCCCTAAAACTAGGGCATTCATGTTGCACTCCAGCAGCATGTGCAATGCAACCAGCTGCTCCTGCTGAGTGGGCGAGAGGTCATAAACAGTGCCGTTGGGGGCAGTTCAGGCCCTCACCATCCAGATCGGCAGTGTACAGCTGCAGCGGAAAAAGATTAGCACAAGTGACCAATGACCGGAGTGGCAAAATGGCGACAGGCGGCGCTATTGTTCCCGAGCGCGCCGATAGCGAGTGCCAGTCACGTTTCATGTCTCAACGAGCGGGTGGCCGGCAGAAAATTGAGGCATAAGATAGCTTTCGAAATGCGGGCCTTAGGATGGGTTGCTTTCTGCCGGCCACCACCGCATGTCGCGATTTCGCCGCTTCGGTCGTCGGTCGCTTGTGCTTATCTTTTTCCGCTGCAGCTGTACCTGATAACCGCTGCACAGCTGACATGACAGTTTCAGGTAGCACGCATACATGGTTTGCAGGTCATGTTATGTCAGTATTAAAGACACGGCTTTTGGGCACTACCAAAAGCGCCGTTCCGGTGACCACCACTTGGTACATGTCAGATGTTGTTAATGGCAGAGGCTGCTCATATTGCCACGCGCGTCTCCAAGCAAGCGCGCCCGTGGCCGAATGGTTATCGTGCCTAGCTTGCATACAAAGGGCCGAGGTACGATGCCTGGCCGCACATGTACCTCTTCGTTATTTCTGTAAATGTCACATTTTGGTGAATTCAAGAACCGCGTTGCTTGTTGAAGGTCTGAATGTTCAACGCTCGAACGTTCTATACCGATTGTTCCAGAAGCCCACGCATGTAGATGAGGGGCTACGCGTCGCGACACGGAGAGTCTCGCTCTTGTGCTCAATCGTGCAACTCAGCCGAGCTACGATGCCTGTGATGCCACCTCTTTGTATTTTTGTTTTCGGCACAAGTTAGCCAAATTAAACGTTTAGTTTCTGTTCATTCGTCACCTGATTATATGTCATTCCTGACATTTTGGTGGAGGTGCGGGACATTAACAAAAAGGTGCATGCGCGGCCAGAAATCAAACCTCGGCCCTTTGTGTGGGAGCCAAGCACGAAAACTATTCGGCCACGGGCGCGCTTGCTCGGAGACGTGCGTGGCAATATGTGCAAGTGCGGGCACTTGGCCTAGGCCTAGCAGAAGTTTAAACCGTCAAGTGATTACGACAAAGTTTGTCCGTGTTTGTCCAGTTCAGTACGCAGAAAATATTGCCGTGTGTGGTTTGCAAGAACCATCTGCTACTTACTCTCAACTGGACTGTGACACATTGTGATCTCTAGCCAAAGGGGAAGGACTTGGATACCTGAGTGCGAAAAATTAAGAGAAGCATGCAAAACTGCACGCCGGTGATTTTGCCGAGTTCGACAAGCAATGCCCAGCCAGGTGCGTCCTGCTTCCACAGTCCTTTGCATCAAATATTTTTAGAAGTGGACCTTCTATATAAATAGCAGACACCGGTTCTGGAATTGATGAGTCAGTTTCGTCTCAGTGTCATTCCCATTCTCAATTTCAGAGTGGTGCGTAGATGTGGTGTTGCCGGGAATGTTTGGTGGAAGCAGGCCTCTGTTGGGAAACAGGACCGGAGACACAGTCTTTTTGAAAACTGACACTTAGTCTCATCCATTGAATCTGCTGTCTTGTTCGACACAAAGTTCGGGTAAACATGTGTGGATTGCCTCTGCACCATGTGTACACTTAAGTTCTTGGGAGTCTTGCTGAGACGTCACCTTGCTAGAAACATCAACACGGTTGGATCTATACCCACCTCGGGAGCTAGCGACCAGGCACAATATATTAATGACAGCTTCTTCGACCTTCCTCATAGTTATGCGCAGTGCAGATCATGTTCACATTTTTGTGCAATTGCCGAGATGGGCACAAAAGCTGTCATTTTGGGCCACTGGAGCCAGCACAGTTTACCATGATCACAGTGTAGCAAAGCTGCAACCACGAACCATCAGTGGCCACCAGCATGATACTACCGACAGCAGTTATGCATAATACATGTCCTGACATAGGTGCAAACCACGTATCATGGAGATGAATCCAGACTGTTTTTTATACCTACCATTTGGTGGTTGTGGAGCTGCCATCTGTGCTGGGTCCTCACTAGCACCTTTGACCACAGCAGATGAGTCCTACATAATCGAATTAAACACAAGTTAACGCACGACAAATATACAACCTTTCTGGTTGTGTGTTGACGTAATGCACCATTGCCCGCACCTGAGGTATCGGAGTGCCTCATGCACAGAGTCTAGAGAAATTGACCCGTGAGTTTGAGCGCTACGATACAAACTTTAGAAGAAACATTAGGAAGCAGCACGCTCGTACAAGGTCAATAAGACCAAAAACACGGTACGGCTGGTGAGGCTTTAGGCGCGCGCTGAAAAGCATGTTTCAAAGTTACAGCTCGAGCTCCCAGCAGCGATTCCGCTGCGCATGGCCACACTACGCTAAAACCGCCCATTGGGATTCCCAGCACTTACGGACACTGCAGCCGAGATGGCGTGTGGGGACGGACGAGGCGCGTCCGCCCTCGAAATCATGGGCCTTCTCCCGCGTCCTTGCGAGGAATCTTCTCATTGGGGCCAGCATTTTGTCTACACTCCCCGAATTCAGCAAAGACACTTGGTTCACGGCTTCCACCGGACTGCCGCGTGGCAATCGCGACGTGACAACCTTTGAGAAGCCCGACTGGACAGCGAAAATTCCAAAAGTGAGGCAAATCTCCGTACAGACACAAGAGCACTTCACACCGTCCATAGCAATTCATCGCGATCGCGACGCAGCTCACGCGTTGCGATCATCTAAATTGTGTCTCTTATGTAAAAATACATGATTAATGCGACCTAAACTTAACACCAGTAATTGTATTTAAATTGTACCAAATTCTACATTTTCAGAAGTTCAAAATGTTGCTTTTACAAGACCCTTCCATGTGGCGTTGCGCATTTCCCTCGAGGGGACATTTTTTGGGTACAAATCCCGATGAAGTTACAACTCAATCGCCACTCTTCGTCGACGTCATCAACGCGCCGCGATGAAGTTCCCTGTCAGTTGAGTTCACCGTCGATTGAAATTAGGCTCCTCCCTCCGGCGACGTCACGATGAAGTTTCTCTGTCGCTTTTTCCAGCATAGACAGACAAAGCCCCTGTCGAGACAGCTTCCGGCAGCAGTGACGACAATGACGACGAGCTGTTGCGAGACGCAGTGAACACAGGCGACATGGTACGACGTCACCAGGGCGATACTGAGCTGCGCGCACTAATAGAGCACCTGGAAGGGCGCGGGAGAACCATGCCACGTGTTTTCTTACGAGCCCTGCCGACCTTCGCCATTTGACAAGGTACTCTAAAAAAAAAAAAAAAAAGCTTCGTGGAGAACAACTCGCCGTGGAGCTCCTCAAGTCCTCATTACAGATTGGGGTCATCGTTCAAGGCACCGCTCACCAAGGAGATAATTTGTCTAAGCCACACCGAACACCGTAGGACCACGGCATACCATCCGCAGACCAACGGACTGACGGAGCGGCTCAACAAGACCATCGCCGACATGATCGCTTTGTGCACTCTAAGAAATGCCTGCGCGTCTACTTACTCGCAAAACACTCAAAGAGCCAATTTCTGCGATTTACGAAATCATCTCAGCGAATGATAAGGCGGAACATGATAGGGCGTAATGCCACAGTCTGCGCTGTGGCATTACGCAATGCAAAGCGTCATGCTAGCATTGCGTAATGCCACAGCGCAGACTTTATTTTTAGGTCTAAAAGAATGTTCCGCCTCATCATTTGCTGAGCTGATTTCTTAGATGGCAGAGATTGGCTCTACGAGTGTTTTGCGGGTAAGTAGACGCGCAGGCATTTCTTAGAGTGTATGTTGACATTTAGCACAGGACATGCACTCCAAGAAATGTCTGCGTGTCTAATTACCCGCAAAACACTCGAAGAGCCAATATCTGCGATCTACGAAATCAGCTCAGCGAACGATGAGGCGGAACATCTGTTTGGACCTCAAATTGAAGTCTGCGCTGTTACATTTACGCAATGCAAGCACGACGCTTTGCATTGCGTAATGTTACACCGCAGACTTCATTTTTAGTTCTAAACATATGTACCGCCTCGTCGTTCGCTGAGCGGGGGGGGGGGGGGGGGGGGGGGGGGCTACGTTCGACAGATGTTTCGTTTCTCCTATAAAGAAACTTAAGTGACGGAAGTGACGATATCGCGTCTGATCGGTTAGAGGCTCAAATGGCGAAAGAGGAAACTTTCGTAATTTGAGCCTCTAACCAATCAGACGTAATATCATCATCTGTATGAAACATTTGTACATCGAAACATCATTTTTACACATTTGTACATTGAAACATTTGTACAACATAACCCCCCTGATTTCGTAGATAGCAGAGATAGGCTCTTCGAGTGTTTTGCGGGTAAGTAGACGCGCAGGCATTACTTACAGTAGGGAACGAAGTGTTCCCGTACGTCACGTTTGCGCTCAACACTGCAGTTCAAGTGATCACCGGATGACACCATTCCAGCTGGTGACTGGCAAAAAGGTGACAACGATGCTCGACGCAATGGTGCCCCACGACCCAGCAGACGGTGGAACCGACGACGCTTAGTTGATAACCCAACGAGTAGAGGAGGTACGCCAACTCGCCCGCCTGCGACTCCATGACCAACAATGTGTCGACGCGAGACGGTACAACCTCCATCGTCGCGACGTCCCCTTTCAGCCCGGAGACAGAGTGTGGGTGTGAACACCCATTCGCCATTGTGATCTCAGCGAGAAGCTGTTAAAACGGCACTTCAGACCCTACAAGGTGCTTTGTCGACTCGGGGACTTGAACTACGAGATAATGTTCGACAGAACACGGACTTCATCACGCCGCCCTCCACGACCGGAAGTCGTCCAAGTCGTGCGCCTCAAGAGGTACTAGGCTCAATAGGACTGTGAACTATGTTTCCGGACTACGCTCGACAGGACTGTATTTTAAAAACCTTCGCAGTTTTACATTCTTCTTGTTTGTTTTGCTCTTTCTTCTCCTGGCACGTTGCATCGAACCGATGCGCTTTTAAAAGGGAGGAGTAACGCCACGCAAAGAAATGTCGACACAAAACTCTGGTTGCCGCCGTCGCTCGTAGATGGCGGTAGCTGTCCAGAGTGTGCAGAGCCGTTTATTGAGATAGTTTGGCCCTACCATAGAGTTATTACAATAAACGCTAGAGGCTCAGCTGGCGCTAGTGTCTACGGGACTTCCGGTTGCAAATTGAAGCAGACAGCATGCAGTCTACATTTCCAGCCTCCCTGTGTATTCCTATGGGAAAACACGCGTGAATTTTGTCTCTTCGCCGGAAAATAGCATGAATAACTTTTGTCATTTAGGTTGTACCGGATAGTATGTACCTTTTTTGGTACTGTGAAAGTGTAATTGCTTTAGTTACAGCATTTTTCTTTACCACTGAACGATGTTAAACTTCGCTCTATTTCAGGCCCAAAACCTCTGTTTCAAGGAAGGTATGTGAAAACGAGCGACGATTCTAAGCAAACTAACGATTGAAAAGAATGTAGAGTGTGTTCAAGGTTTGCTAGCATTGCGGTGGCGCTTATATATTGCTAATATGCCCGTCCTGTCACTCAATGAAAATGACTCCGTTGTGCATCTTTACGATCGGTTAAAATTAAAACATTCGAATGTAAGAAATAAAGTACGTGGACTATGAAAGGTGTGCTTTTTTATTATTTCCTATGTCGGGCAGTTCTTATCGGGCACCTGTTCTCTGACTTCTCCCTATTTGCAAAGATTTGGAGCGTGCGGTTGATGATTTGAACATGCATCTTTGCACATATTCATGAGCAGAAAGAATAAAGCAGAACTTATGTATTGCAAATCGGACTATATTACGTGGCTTTCAATTTATTTTGATCGTCTGCGTGCACAAGGAGTTACTTATCCAGTGTCGCTGCGTAGTTCTTGCCGTCTCTCTTGGTTTTCCGCATGTCCTTCGTTCGTTTGGCACGTATATCCCCCATGCTGGAAAGCGTCGACGCCGTGTTCGCGCTAACAGTGTCCGACAGTGCACATAAATACACGTACGAAGCGGTTTTAACGCCGTTTTTCATGCCACGAATTTCAAATAAAAATGCTGAAACTGACCAATTATTTCGTCTGCGTGACTGAGAAATGTTCCAATGTGCCTAGCACATACAAATTATTCGTGATATTTGCTCTTATAATCGAGCGCAGAGAGAAAATGCACTCGCGTTTTCCCATAGAAATGCATTACCGGAAGTCAATTTCTGACTGCTTGCTGTCTGCTTCAAAATGCAACAGCACAGTAGCGCCAGCTGAGCCTCTAGCGTTTATTGTAATAACTCTATGGGCCCTACATTGGTTTGAATAGGCGAGCATCTCGAGCCCAACCACAGGCCGCAAAACAGCCCCTAGCGGTGGTCGTGTGCTCTAAATGTGTGACACGACTAATTCAAGCGTCGCTAGAGTGAAAAGGTTTAGCTCTCGGTGGCTGAAAACTTTGTGCGTGTGAGGTTTTCGTCACGACAATATTCAAGTGTAGAATAAACAAACGTGCGCTCCAAACCAAGGCCGGCTTGCTAGAAACAGCGCCTCAGCTGAGACGGGGAAAGAAAGCACTGCCAAAGCCAGCGCACGAGCCGAGCGGAACTCCGCGTCTCAAGACGCTCGCGCGCCCCAGCCTTCGCACTGTTTTCTTTCAGTCAGTTTCAGCTATAGGGAGTATTCACTGGCGGCCATAGCTGTGTGCTCGGTTGCAGAGCGCGTGCTGAACGCGAGCTTCCACAGTTCTTTCGCCACGTGCATTCCGCACCACCAAGATTGCCGGTCTTGGCAGCCTATTAATGCGAGCTCGTTCTGAGCATGCGCTCTAAACAGTGACCTCAAATATGGCGGCCAGTGAATACCTCCTGCTGTGCTAGCGCGAGCGGCTAACCTTGATTGCCTTGACTGGAGCACTCGCTGCACGAGCGCTCGTGCAGCCGTCAAGGCTCCGTTCGAAGCAACTAGCTCGCGCTTTTAGCACGCGCGGCTAACAATAGTCCATACTAAGGTGAGACAAAGTATAAGACCCCATTCACACGGTCAACATAAAGGTACCTTTAACATAGGTCCCTTTGCTATCGGCGAATCAGCCCGTGCTCTTGGGTCGCGAGCACACGCCACGCGCTGAAGATCGTTGATTGATTGGCCGCAGAGAATAAAGGTCCCTTAGCTAAAGGTACTTTTACGGTCGTGTGAATGGGGTATTATAGACGCTGTTCTAGCAAGCCGCCCCAGAGCAAACTGTCACCAATACTCCATCTGCACAAACATCAGCAGTGCAGACAAAGGCATGGGCACGAGCGCGTGGCTTTGGAAAGTGCCTCCTATGCACGAGTTCTCGTACAAATAAAAGCATTTCGCTGAGCTAGGCTCACGCGCCTGTGCCTTTGTCTTTACTGCATACGTTTGTGAGATGGAGTAGAGAGGTCGAGATTGAACGCTTTTATTTCACGCTTTAAATGTCGCTTGCGATATTGTGACGTCGCGGTCTACTGATTGGTCGACGCTGTGTCGTACCTTTAGTTTACGCCCTAACCGCGGGGGGAGTTTTCGGCGCTGGCAGCGGCCTTTGCTCCGCCCATTGTTCAAACGCTCCGGCTCTGGAGTGTTGTGTTTGCCGGTTGTCCACTTGCCGCCGTCGCTCATAGATGGAGCAACCTTTCGAGCCTTTCCACTCTGGCTTGCCGACTTGCGGCCGGCCATTACTTCATTCCCACCATAGTACAGCTTCGCTGGTCTTCCTTCTTCACTAGAGTGGAAAGGCTAAAAGATTTATTTCTTCTTTCAACCTGACGTTCTCGTAAGTTCTCGTACGATCGAGTTACGAATGTTCGTCGCGCCGAACGTTCTACGCCGAATGTTCCAGAAACCCCCACATGTATGAAAGGTGCTCCGCGTGGCGGTCTGGAGTCAGTCTCGACCCAGCGTTCGATCCTGCTGTTACGCCGCCATCGACGCCTGCGACGCTAATTTTCTTAAGAACGTTTTTTTTTTTTTGTTTTTGGGCACAAGTTTGCCCAATAACGGTTTAGTTTCCCTCCGTCATTCGTAGCATCGTCAATGGACTTCTTCCAAAACCGACGCGCCCCATCGCGGCGAAATACCACGCAGTGCACTCTGGGAACTAGTTGGCCACTCAGTTTCGGTTTCGACTGAGCAGCTTCATCTCATGCTATCATGCCGCGACCGAGCGCGCTGCTTGCGTTTTCGATTATCTGACTTTTTTTTTTATAAATGTGCACTGCACTCATTCTCGAGCGATACAAAACGAAGTCCGGGGCACTTTCCTTGGTTCCCGAAACACCGGATATTGTGCGTGCGTATGCAAACTTAGTAAGACGTGGCTTAGTCACCTCACCCCACGAGTACATCTTTGAGCTCAATTTCAGTAATCACGTCTAGTACCAGTGAACTACAATTGAAAATTGGTCACCTTGAGCCTTGCACGTATTTTGTTTGCCAAACGTCCGCTTCTTGTTACTTCATTGGGTGAAAAACAAGCCGCATTCTCACAAGAGTATCAACGTTGAGCCCAGCGTTGACTCATGAACTTTGAAGGAAGCGCAATAAATTCAACCTCACTACTGCACAAAAGATACTATGATGTCTTCCTCGTGTCATCATATATCTCCCACTCAAATTTTATGCTGATGGAAGGTAAAGTTTTCGCAAACACAGATCAGCTGGCTACGACAGAGGATAGCAAGCGTCCCCTACTCCTCGCTAAGCCTTTTTGGACGAGCTTTTACTGACGCCCAAGATCTGTGCCTGAATGGTGTGTCTGAAATTATCTCGGCATACTCAGTCAGGAAGAAAGCAAACACATAACAAATATTATGGCTATTACCAACCGTCAAATGCGCTTTGAATAATTTCGTTCGTTTGGCGCACCGCATAAGGGTTCATACCCGTCCGGCGCACTTGCGACGAACGGTGCGACATTTTTCACACAAGTGCTCAACGTTTGCTTTCTTAAAACGGTTTGTATGTGCGAATGTGCCCATACGATTGCAGGATAACTTTATGCGCATACGCGATGTTGAATATTAGTGGAATGCAAGCGGGTGGGGACTAGCTTCGCTTCGAGCAGTGCTGCGGGTCAGTACAGATAAGAGATAAGCAGTGTGTTAAAATTGAGCTTTTCAATGGCGCCTCCGAGTTTTACCTACAGCTTGTTGATTCGTACACAAGCAAGATCCCCGAGCTTCGCAGCGTCGAGGTTCCCAGCACTGACTCGTCCACATACCTCGAGCCGCTAACATAAAGGCTCAAGTACAAAAATACAACAAGCATGTGTTAAGACAAGCTATACGTCTTGGGCTTGCGCTAAAGCTTCGAGGTCTGGCCATTTAGGTTAGTTTAGAGACCACAAATGACGCTCTCGGGACCAGAAAACATGAGACAACGACTGTTAATAGTGCACGCTCTATGTATAATCTCTTGTCGACGTGTCGATCGAAACCGAAACCATGCCACTCTCCTCCCTGGCCAACTAGTTCCCAGAGTGCAACGCGTGCCGCGTTGCATGCAGGGCTTTATGGAAATAGTCTATTGTCATTCGTGACATTTTGAGCGCACTCGTAGCTGGCCGCCATATATAGCTGTGGGCTCTTTGACCAAGCGCGTACTGGCTGCCTGCGTTTACCAGACACAGTATATTTTGCACCGTAAAAACTGCTTTTTATGGTAGACGATAAGTTGATTTACCCACAGCTCGTGCTGGTCACATGTAATAACATTGTATAGACTGCGAAATAAAATGAACGATTTTGATACGGGGGAATAAACGTAAATGCGTGAGCACGCATTCCGCCCAATAAAGAGCTTTCTGACGAGAGGAGGAGTGCACGTGCTTAGCTTAAATCTGCGCATAAGCACACGCTCTTGTGCCTTTGAGTAGCAGAACGTTGCCCCGGGCACTAGTAACAACGCGCTCAAATATGGCGTCTAGTGAATTCCGTTAATTTCTCAAACGTTGCATCTTATTTACTGGCTATCGCTCGTTTACTTTACGTAATGCACCTCTAGCGTGACTGTTCTAAATGACCTTCGGGCTTGATCTAAATCTCCGTGTACGAAGGAAACCCGATATTCTAGCCTGTCTCATATGGCAATGAAGTCGGGCCAGCTTCCTACATAAGCCCGCAGCTCAAGGTTTGAGCAGCGCTCCAGGCGAGGAAAATAGAATATTTGGCTCACGTTTTGCACATGCGTCAATACGATTCCCCACTACAGTTTTTTATACTCCGTTCTATTCTAATAAGTGCCAGCGTAGCAGAGGCTACAAGAGCGAGCTGAGAGCTTTCAGCGTCCCTGCCAAGCACGTGCGGTCGTGCAGTGCGAGCATTGCTCAGGAAAACGTGCTTTTGCGAGTAGCTTCGGCTTCGCTATCACGTAAAGAGAAACATACGTGCTCACGGAAGCTATGAAAGAAAGCAAAGATGAAAGGAATGAAGCCTATTAGAAAGGAATGTTTAATCGAACACAGCAGCCGCGAGCTGCATAATTTTTTTTTAGACGTTTTGTTACCGCACATTTACAGATGCTGACAGAGGCTTGTATTTGAACGTGGGTCGTGCAAACTCGAACGTTACAGCGCCACACGGATGGTGCAGCCAGCAACATGGTCGCGTCTTGCGTAAGTCTTCCGGACGCGCTCGCACCCTCTGCCTCAGAGCAACGGGTCTATGGCGCTGCCTTCTGTTGAGTCGTCGCCGTTCGATTCGGCAGAACATCTCATTTCACCGCCGATATACAAGCATGCACGCAGAAAACACGGGCATACAACAGCGCACAAATTGCCATAAATACTCCATTTTCCGCCACATGTCACGCGCGCAATCTCTCTCTCTCTCTCCCTCCCTCACCCTTTGTTTCAGCAACTCGCCCATTTCTATCCTTTACCGAGCACGCAGATATAGATCCACGCATCCCAAACAATCGAGCAAGCGAGCAAATCAGACATCCCTATATGAAAGAAAAATTTAATGCGGGGAGCCTGCAGGCTGCCTTCTGCGGGCCGTGACGCATATTGCGAACGCGACTGGGGACAGAGACGAATGCGACCGTGGCACGGCCGCCTCTGGCACGCGTAGCCGCGACAGAGCACCATCAATAATGCATCGGAAAAGGGACACGGCCTTTCAGTCCGGTCGAGGGGGGCAGACGGATGGACGGAATGACATGGCCGACAACGTTATGCTAATGTGTCCTGACGGAGCATGCACCGTACGAGGAATTAATTACCGACTTCGCGTGGTCGGCCGTCGGCCGGGAACGGTGTGTACGCGGAACGCCATGTTTTAGCGCGCGTATCTTCGCACTATTTGACGTCGCAGGTGTAGATATATAAACCTCCTGTCTATTCGGAAGTGTTTGTGCCGTTATGTGCACTTTAGAAAGAAGGTCTGTTATGTTCACTTGTTTCCGAAACTGAGACAACGAATAATGGCAAAGTGTAGCAGGGTCTCAGCGAACGGCTAAGATTGAAATGCAATTAAAAAAATAAAAAAGGGGTGGGGGAGGGGGGTAATGTCGGTGGGGTTAATGAGCATTACGTTTCACTTGCCTATTGTCCCTGTTCTTATCGCAGTTTTAAGATCGAATCATATTCAGAGTCACTTCATTCGCTGGATTCCTTCTAGTTTTCACTGCAGCTGACTATCTCCGAGTATTGCAGGAAAGCCAACTCAAAGACTTCACTTAGAGCGTGTCTGAATTGCGTGACAAAGCCATTTTGAAGGGAATTCCAACTTCAGATTTAACTAAAAAATATTTCGGTCTCATAAAAGCCATTAAATATTTCTACTTTCTTTTTTTACTTTATTTATTTTGCGCGAGTGGTGAGAACGGAGAATACTCAGCGAGCCTCTTGGTCTTGACTCCTTGGAGGTGGCACATGTATCCCTCACTGTGTGCCGTGTGCCGCCAGGTTCTGGTGGCCCATCAAGCGGTATGATAGGAAACGTTCCTTTAGACCGCTTTATGGGGAAAAGAAGAAGGGGAACGAGTCGGTGGCGTCGAGGCCACAGACAACAGTGCACAAACAAAAATATACGCGTCTACACTACCCAGCTGTTCGCGATGCCAAATAGAGCAAAAATGTTGCGCACATAAAAAAAAAAAGAACGACAAAAAAGTTGTGCATTTACTTCAATCGGAGCAACGGAGGCGTAGCACGTGACAGTCCTTACCGAACTACAGGGGCGATTGTAGCACTGCGCGCAACTAGTCAGGTAGAGTACGGTCACGTGCCTTCCTTCGACCCACTGATTGGATCACTGTGACCATAGCCTTCGCTGTTTCCCAAGTTACAGGGAAACAAAATATAGGAGGGGGGGGGGGGGTTCTTTGAAATCAAACACGCGTGTTGATGTAAGTATTTTAACTTGCCTTAACAAATATATATAAATAAATAAATAAATAAATAAATAAATAATATATATATATATATATATATATATATATATATATATATATATATATATATATATATATCTAGGCAAAAGTAGGGTGCGCAGATACAGCAGACGTAGGATGATAAAAATAAAAATCTAATTTAATGCCGAAAAAAGTCACACAAGAAAAAAGAGTGAAGTGCCGAAAAAATGTTGTATCAGATTACAAGAATAATCAAGGCTAGGCACAAGACGCTAGTTACGCAAGCAAAACAATTTGAAAAAGGACGGAATAAAAGTTACAGTCGAGCACAGTAACTTACAAAAAGAAATTGTTAAATGAAAAATAGAATTAAGAATTAAGAATAAAAAAAAAAATAAGAAATGGGCCGGACCTTCGTCGACGTTTCGACAGTGGCACTGTCTTCTTCAGGACGGGAGCCCACATCACATGGCGTAGTAGGTTAGTTTTATACGAGATCTAGGGGGAGGGTGTTCTTGTCGCGAAAGTTCGAAGGGGTTTGTAGGGATAGGGAAGCGCCGGGGGGATCAGTCCCTTTTTGTCGCGATGAGGAATGACGGTTGTAGGTTCTGTTCGGAGGTGCATTGGTGGTACGAAGGGGCTTGTAGGTGTGTACATATATATTTATATATATATATATATATATATATATATATAGGTTTTTTAAGCTTTACAGATTCGTTAAACAAAAGCCGTGAATGTTACACTTATGCGGTTTGTGCAGGTGAGTTATATGGCCAGGGGGACATTATGTGCGTGGCTAATTTTTGCGAGAAGTCATGTAAATAATTAAAGTTTGTTAATTAACTTTTTTTAGTGAAAATAGACATATGGTTCAAACTAGAAACTTAATGGACGCCATCGGAAACCACTATATTAACTCTTTTTAAAACGACTTGAGGTTTGTGGGAAATTCAGGGACGCGCCAAAGTTACCACTCGTGAAGCAGGCGAAAAGCCAGCAGTGGCGACACGCAATTGATAATTATTTTTCTATAACAGCAAACGAAAAAAAAAATTAGAGAAGCGAGACTGTGTAACCAACTGACGGCTCCCAAACGGCATTTGCGCTTTTAATATAAGCTTCTGCCACTCGTGCGCATGGCGCTTTTTCACAGCGGTGCGATAGAATGGAACTTATTCTTTTTTCACAACCGAGCACACAAACACATAGAAATAGTAATTTTACGCCGAATAAAGCCTGCAACCGCCAGACCTCTGTCAGCCATCGGATGCCCGCGCTCTGCGCCACAGTGCCCTTACCGGCGTGCTTGCACATCGTGACACACTAACGGCCGCCGGACGGCACATCTCTCCATTCTAGTGCGCCTTACTCTGAATTCTGCAGCGCGAGCTTTCGCTCCACGCGCTCCGAGCTGGTGTGCGCTAGAAAACACCACTTTTCTTCCTATGACGTCACGCTATGGGCCCGGCCACCTGACACGTGGCGCGACATCTTCATTTTTCAGTCGTTCGGCAACGGCGGCGGAGAATATGTCGTAGTGTGTTTCGTCGAATTCGTTTTTTTAGTTTGAAGTGTTTTCTGACCGAACCAGGGATGATTCGGACGTGACAGTCTGTGCTGATGTGTACTGTGATGGGGAAGAAACGTGCAAGAAACTTTAGATACCTGCACGGAAAGGAATTTGAGATCAGGATAAGTAGGAAACGGTTCCGATTAGGCCTCGTTTTTTTGGACTTGCAGACGGTAATGTTTCTTGGCAACTACACTACTGTTTAGTTTTATGTAATGTTGTATGTGACGGTATTTCTACGAGCCTTTTATAAATGACTAAAAATTAACTGGTTTAAATCTAGTGTTAGAATCCTGCTGAGCATGACAGCTCACTAAAGGAAAGATGACGACGAACACCCGCGAAACACACAAATGGACGTCAAACGCTTTGTGTACATATAATACCCCTGTCAGACGGGCACGTTAAATGACATTTAAGCAAAATGACATTACAGCTCGGCCAATGAGCGTGAGCGATGAAGAACCAGGATCACGTGCAGAACCAGGATCACGAGCTGATTCGCCGAGCGGTGAATGACATTCGATCAAAATGACATTTACTTTCCCGTCTGACAGGGGTATTAAATACCTTTGACGACTGCGTATTCGACGAATTTGATAACGTATTTGACGACGGGCGAACAGCGTATGGCGAACTCGCTAGAACTTGCCCGGCGGCTCAGCTCGGCTTCGTCGAGGCGAATCAAGATGACAGGAGAAGCCGGACACATCGATTGACGTCACGCGACTAGGAGAGGAGCTATTGGAGAGGCCTTAGTCAGGGGTGGCCAAGCTGCGGTTCGCGAGCCGCATGCGGCTCTTCGCGTGTTAAAGTGCGGCTCGCGACTCCCTCCCCTCTCCCCCCCCCTCCCCCGCCTTCCTCTCTGTCACACGAGGACTTCCTCAAAAAGAGAAATGGAGCGCGTTTTAAATCGAAAGACTGGTGGTGGTTTAGTAGTCTTGTGCTACTGCTACCTTAGGTAGAGTTGCACTGCTTTTGGCTCGGATGGATTGAAAGTATTTCGAGTTTCGTTTATTGTGCTAGGCAAAAGTCCCCCCCCCCCCCACCCCAGCTCTTAGGAGTTTCGTGGCTTTGTTTGCGGCTCTTAGGCCGGGTCAGCTTGGCCACCCCTGGTCTAGATGGTGTTGCTCTAACCCAGAGCCGTATGTACAGAGAGTATGGCCGTTCATTGGGAAATATAGGACACAAATGAGGAGACGCCATGGCCGAAAGCATGCTGGGCGTGTTCCAGGGCGTCTTCACAAATTCGAATAGTGGCCAACCAGAAGCCGGAAATAATACCCTGGCGGTAATCGCGAGAAACAAACTTAGTAAATGCGTCGGAGTAACTCTTGATGATTGAAAATATAGTGACGTGATGTTTCAATCACGGTCATCCAAAATCATGGCGGGAGAGTGTGACTAGCGGAACGATCAACATAATCCACACACCGGGGGCCGGGAATTAGCTGTCCGAGCGGTCACACTCTGTCCGAGCAAAACAGAGTTGAGCGGCACATTCGTTTCTTACATATTGCTGCATGATCATGACCGAAACATCACGTGCACCCTATTTTCAACCAGGAAGGGTTACTACATTTACCTCTTACGCGCTTGTTAAAACCATAAACCTATGACGAAAACGTTTCCTCGCTACCACCGCTAGGGATTTTTTTCGGCTTCTGGTTGGCCAAGAGAGAATGTCAAGCCCCCTTGCTGCACCTGGTGCACGCCCTGGCTCTGCCCGCGCCCCCCCCCCCATTGACCAAACTCTCTCTATACACGGCTCTGCGATAACCCATTCGTCCACCGAACTCACCCCCCCCCCCCCCCCCCCCACCCCACACACACTCGCAGAGCTGACTCCATGTTATGCAAATAAGGGAACAGAATGCGAGGAATATCAGTGTTGTGCGCATGAGGTGTCAGATAATGGAAAAAAAACAAAAGGCTTCGGCCAGGCAGAGAAACCGGGAAAACTTAAGCCATTAGAGAGCTGTTTTTTCTAATCACATAATCACGAATGGTGATCGACCATGTCTGTTTGTGTTTTGCCTTCTTCGCATTAAGCACATGTTTGTATCTGTCCACTGTTTGTGTTTTATATCGCTTCGCTATACCGCGGAAGCACCTCAAGAAAAGCGCTTTATTGTACACTAATATATATATCAAGTTTTTTTTTTTTTTTTTGTTCTCAATTTTGGGGAACTTGAGCCATTATTAAAAAAAAAAACAGCGCAAAAAACAAACAAAAAAGAAAAAAAAACGGTGGACAAGAAGACGAAGTGTACAAACAGAGCGCTGACTTTCAACTGAGTTAATTGGAAGAAAACACAAAACGACTTTAGCCATCCCGGTAAATTTTTGACACACCTTGCTATATAAAAAGTCTTCGTGTGGCGCTCATTCGCACGTTACGCCCAAGACACGGCAAGGAAACAAAAAATGCGCGCAATTAAATTACATTTTACTAAGATGAGCGTCGACAGCTTCATTTCCTCTCTAAAAGATGTGGCAACCCAAACCTATCTTCGAAATAAAAGAATAAAAACAAAAGAACGAGAGATTACAGAGACTGCTCGCAACTGCGGAAACCCGGATCTCTTGCGGGTATAGTAATCAGGGCGGTATACTTGCAAAGACCGCATCACCGCTCCTACGGCTTCCCCACAAACAGACAGACTACATACTCTACTCCGTTTTGCCGTATACGATGGACCACTGCGGACGCAAAGAGACGTCGGAGCCAATCCATTTGCCGCGTGAGTATCACGTGACCTTCTGGACAAACGCAGCCACGCTCGGGGTTCGAAATGTCGCGACACGCTCACGGCGCTGGACTGGCTCGGGTCGTGTACTACCTAGATTAGAGAGTGTTTCCAACTGCTCGATCAAGGTCACGTGGTGTACGGCTTCGAGGAGGTAACTATACTTCGTTTCAGCTTCGGTCCGAGCGCGGCCGATGTTATGAGCGCAAGGGCCAATCAAACAGCGAAAGACGCACAACGTCATGGCGTGCTCGCTGCAGTTGATAGGACGAGCCGGTATTCGCCGTCTCTCTGTGCGTGCTCCTCCGCCGTCTAGTCCTATAAAGTGCAGATAGCACGCCATGACGTTGCGCTTTTTCGGCTCTTTGACTGGCCCTTCGGCTCATAACATCGACCGCGCTCGGACCGAAGCTGAAATGAAGTATAAGACGCTCATCGTCTGCCAGTGAGTCCGCCTTTCCGCTTGCTTTTCTTGTCGCTAGGTGACAACGGAACGCGTGCGTACTTGCGACCAATCGGAGCAGGAGGCGTCACCCATGAAATTGCAGTCGCCCTCGAATGGTTTGAGGTGCACATTCTTTTAAATCTAGGCTTTCTGGGCTGGAGAATGGCGCGCGTAGCGCCATCTGCGGTTTGTCGTATAGGTGAAACGAAGTATAGCGGAGGTGAGAAGGTATAGGCCTAATCCTCGTCCTTAGCTCCTCCACTTTCTTCTTCCATTAGCGAACGCTTGTGTCTTCATCTGCCGCAGCAACTTCTATTACTTTGGTCTTAGCGCGGGAAAGCGAGGAAAAGAGAAAGAGAGAGAGAGAGAGAGTACGGAGCGTTGTCCGAAACCACCCGAGAGCTCGTGCATTCTATATAAGCCGGCGCCACGGTGGGCGAGAATAATCTCGATTTCTGGGTGCAACCTGGCTCTTGCATAAGTGGGAAGCGGAGCTCGGGGACTGCTCGAGGTGGTCGTCTCTCCCGCAAATTGGGGAACCTTCCCACGACTAGCTCGACGTCTGCGCGCGACTGTCCCCGAGCGAAAACGCAAAACCACAATAAAAAAAGAGGAAAAAACAACAACAACGAACGCGCTATACGACGTGCCTGCTTTCTAAACGACACCGGTGTCGGACTTTGCCAACGCTAACGCAGAATTATGACCGAGGCCAGCGCGGTTCTGTAGGTGAATGCAGATGCTAAGCGCCGCGTGCATGCTGTCCTCTGATTCGATATTATAGTTGGAAAGTTGGTCGGCAATTTTTTTTTTCGTTGATTTTTTTTTATTTCGTGATTATACGGCGGAGGAGTAAACAAACTCGGCTCGTTTTATTCGTGCCAGAAGAATGTGCGGTTCACGCGCCATTTTGAATCGCTTTTTATGCGCTCGCAACAATTCTTTCTAGGCAAAAACTAAGAGTGGCAAGTGTTTTTTTTTTTATTTTATGAAAGCGAGCTCACGGAAATGAAAAGAAACAAACGGGAAAAGAAGTTGTATACAAATGTGGTACTGTCTGATCTACGCTACAATAAAATCTGGAGCGTCTAATTTCCCGCAAAGCACTTGGGGAGAGTCGATCGTTGCAATCTACGCAGAAAGCTTGCCAAATTATGAGGCTGAAAATATGGTTACACCTATACTTGTTTTTACCTTTAAAAAAAAAGGAAGTTTTGCGCACTGCCTATACGTTGCGCGAAGTAGTTCTTACAAGATTCGGTCGACAGAAAAAAAAGAAGCGATGTTTTTTTTTGTTTTTTTTTGCGTTTGAAACGTGTACGTTTTCATAACATAACATATATCTAGTCTAAAATGTACCTCTGTATATTCTTATTCTCTACATTAAGGGGGAAATTAAATTAACAATGCTTCGCAAAAAGCAGAAATTTTTTTTTTCTACGGTTTTTGAGGTTTAAACGAGTATAGAAAAGCAGTTTGCGCTGCGGCATTGAGCGTGACGCGCAAGCACGTGAAATGTCGAATTCAAAATCTCAGAGCTTTTTTTTCTAAGTTGGAACATATTTTGAGTTTCGTCATTCAACAAGTTCCACGTCAAATCTCTTATAATCTAAAAAAAAAGGCTGATAGTTTTTGTATTGTTTATTGTATTTCTTTTCATTTCATTCATTCATTTATTAGCCATTTTGAAGTGGGGTGGCACGAACAAAAGGTACTTAATAGCACCTCACCAAGGTCCCGTTCCTCATACAGGTTTCAGAGCAGCACCACACCATACGAGGCTATAAAAAAACCCACACACACACACAAGGTTGTCTGCAATATATTATTTATGCTCAAAAATAGAAAACTTTATTCACTTTCTCAATGTATGTATAAATTTACTCTTTCAGCCGTTTCCAGAATTTGAGGGTGCATGTTTAGAAGTTGGGGAATTTGCTGAGTTAATGGTTATTCGCAAAAGCTCGTACGTGTTTGACCTCTATTACATAACGCACGTCTTAAGTTGTAGTCAGTTTCTCTTAAGGGAAATTGGGTATGAAAGGACTCCGTGTCAGTTTTGATATAATGAAAGATGACTTTTGTAAGGTTGACCATTATTAACTGCCATATAGTAAGCAAGCAATGTTTTATTTTTTTTTAAATAAGCAGTGTGTGATCGTTATAACTTAAACACTCGATGGATCGGATCGTTTTTCTCTGGACCACTAGCAGTTTTTCAAGGTTACTTTTGGTTGTCGTACCCCAAACCAATGAGCAGTAATGTAAATGAGAGTGAACAAGTGCGTAGTATAATTGGCACTTAAGCCATGTTGCTAATAAATATCTTAATTTGTGTATTGTGGCGATTGATCTGGAGAGTGTTAAAGACAACTTGGACACATGAGTTGTCCAGTACAGGTGTTCATGAAACCATACACCCAGGAACTTTAATGATTCATCCTTCTCCAATTTGTAGGAGTTAAACTTTATATCTATGTCGTAGTTAAGCACCTTATTTCTTCCTCTAAAAGCAATACATTTAGTTTTTTTAAAATATTCAATTCTAGCTGGTTTGCAACTAGCTACTGAGATAAATCCTTTAACCAACCATTTGCTGTGCTTTCAAGATACTGGAGGTAACTATGGAAAAAAAAAATACATTCGAGTCGTCTGCGAATAATACCGTTTCTAAGCGATGCGAAATATTAACTCTATCATTGATATAAATAAGAAATAGTAATGGTCCTAAAGTTGATACTTGCGGGACCCCATGCGCTATTCGATGGATATTTGATTTGACGCCGTTATAAACGGTGAAATGTAATCGAGAACTCAAGTAACTATTAATTAATTCGTTCGCCATGTCTCTTACATCATACATGTTTAGCTTTGTAAGTAGTATTTGATGTTTAATTGAATCAGAAGCTTTTCGGAAGTTAAGAAATATTCCGCAATGGTTTGCCGCCTCCGTGTTCTGCAGTAAAGCGAACTCGCGTACCTTTTCTAAGAGTGAGCGCAAAGGGATATGGTTCTGAATTTATTCCGTAATGTATATTATTAATGCGATTCAATGCTCACTAAAACACGTTTTCTAATAATTGTAATTAAACGAAAAAAAAACATTTAACTTTATGGTTTGCGTACTATCATACCCCGAGGCAAAGGGCAAAAAATGACCAAGGGGAAAAACCAAAAAAAACGGAAAGAGGGAAAGGCAAGAAAGAGAAGAAAAAGAACGAGAGAAGACTGCGACGGACGGCGGCTGCGTACGGGCGCCCCCATAATTCATAATCGGTTTGCGTGGATAACGGTGATCCCGGTTCCGAATCGACGATGGGGGTGGCTCGCTCGCCTTTTCTCTTTTCTGCTCTCGTCGGCAATACGAGTATTATTATGATATCCCGATTCTGACCTTTTTTGTTCTTTTTACTTTCCACGCGCTTCTGATTCTTCCATTTTCTTTTAACAATTGTCTCTGCAATTTTGTTTTCTAAAAAATATTAGTTTTTTGTTTTATTATTTTTTTTCCCGTCTCGTTGCGGGGAACTGGTACGGGTAGTTTCACAAGAAACGAGGTGGCTGTTGGAAGAGATGCTTTAAAGGAAACGGTCAGGCGGAAGTATGTATTTTTTTTTTATGAAACGTTTTGTACAACGCTAAAAAACAATAAAGAAAGACGGAAACCCAAAATGAAAAACAGCTTCTTTCTTTTCACAACAGAAATTGTTTCTTGTGCTTACACTTACTTTTTTTTTTCAGTGTTCTTAGATATTCTCAGGAACGAATTGTATGCACTCTAAAAAAAGTCCCATGCGTCTACTTTCCCGCACAACACTCGGAGAGCCAATCACCGCAACTCACGGAGGCAGCTCGGCGAATGGCGATTCCGAAACATATGTTTAGACCAAAAACGCAGTCTGGGTTGTGACATGAAGCGATGCAAGCGTGACGTTTTGCATCGCTTAATGTTAAACTCAGACTGCGTTTTTTGGTCTAAACATACGTTTCAGCATCGTCATTGGCTGAGCTGCCTCTGTAAGTCGCGGTGATTGACTCTCCGAGTGTTGTGCGGGAAAGTAGATGCACGGGCCTTTTTTAGAGTGTAGAAACGACCATCAGGTTGTTTGATTTCGCTTTTCAACGTGGGTTCGACCGAAACGTAAGCTTTAATAGACAGATATCGCAATATAAAATAAAGATAGTGATATCCTGACGAACTGAACTGAACAAAATTATCTATCTACATCAAAAGTTAAACAAATGATGCCACTCAAACAAATGGGTAGGAGAGGGGGTAAGCTACCTCAATCTGCTTCTTTTTACTCAGCTATTTGTTTCCAGCTCGTTTTCCCCCATCGATGTTATTGTCTTCTCACAGCTGTCTTGCCTTTTACGACCCTGCCCCCTTCTTATGATATTTTGTTCTTACAGAGAGCGCGCGCTCATAGCTTTAACAAGCCCTTCGCAGGAATATTTATTTACATCTAGGTATGCCGTATTTATTCGCGTAATAGCCGCACTATTTATGAACGAGGCCCTCGCGTCTGCTTTCCCGCAGAACACATATACAGCCAATCATTGCGTTGCGCAAAAATAACATAGCGAATATCTAGATCGAGAGCACGATTCTCCATACAAATGCAATCTTCACAGATGATATCTTCGCGCGAAGACGTTATCTCCGTCCCGTAAACCGCTGGAATCATGCTGCCGATCGCGGTGATTGGCAAGCCGCATGCTCCGCGGAAAAGCGAACCCTCAGGTTTTCTTCATAAACAGTGCGCTATTACTCGAGTGAATACGGTAGTTTTTCTTAACTGCGATGACAGAATCGAGCGCAAGAAATAATGCATCTACCCTGAGAAACAAATTAGTCATTAGTTGCTTAGACAGAAGGAGTTTAGTCTGCCAGAGTATAGCAGATTTGCTACCCACGGTACACTCTCAAAAAAGCCCGTGCGTCTACTTTCCGGCACAACACTCGGAGAGCCAATCACCTCAAATTACGGAGGCCGATGCCAAAACATATGTTTAGACCAAAAGACGCAATGCGAAACGTCACGCTTGTATTGCCTAATGTCACAACTCAAACTGCGTTTTTGGTCTAAACATATGCTTCGGCATCGTCATTCGCTGTCCAAATGTCTCTGTAAGTTGTTGTGGTTGGCTCTCCGTTGAGCGAGAAAGTAGACGCACGGGATTTTTTTTTTTAGAGTGTAGATGAGAAATTCGGCCAGTGCAGTACGATTGAATATAGCCTGGGGTCTTTAACGTGCATCACGCAGTAGTGATACACGACCGCACGCCGGTACGATGTTCATCCTTATCGAAACGGGAAGGGGTGCGGATTGAACCTATGAGGTCTCTTGGCTCTGCAGCGGAAACTTTCACTACACGTGCTCTCAGCTGTGGTGCGCGCTAGACAACCTTATACAAACCGATGAAAAGGTGTTAGTTTCTGCGATGCTCCATTGCAGACCGCGTCGAAATGTGACAGCATTTGGATGTTTCTTCTATGAAGGCCATATTGCGAGGCATTTTGAAAATGCCCTTTCCTTGCGAGGCATTCTGGATTCGACCAGGACTCTTCCAGCAAGCATATGTCTTCTATTATAAGACGAATGACTGTATGAATGGTATTGGCTATACTCTTTGTATCGAATGTTAGCTTGTGCCATCTAGCCTATAACCGTTTACAACAACTTCCCTTTTCAATTTTGCTTTAATTTATATATCTTTTTAAATTATAATCTCCTATCAATTTTTTTGTATTATTACCATAATATCCCGAGAGATGCCCCACAACCTAAGGTAACCCACCCCTGTTTTTGGCTTAATTGAATCTTTCTTTAAACAACGAAAAATAGCCTATTCGTAGTAATCGTAGTGTTGGATCAATGATGACCTTAGCGTAAATGCGGCTAGTTGGCTACGGCTGATAATAAGTGAACTTTGCTGACTGGGAAGTGAAGTCATATTTGTTTCACTGCCCCTCGCCGCGATAAAAAGTTTGGCAAGAAATCATGATCTAAAATAGCGTTTTCTTAACTTTTCTTGACTCTACACCGAAGAATAGCCCACTCTTCATTTTCACCCAATTTGCTCTCGAATTTAGGTCGACTATCTCTAGGGAAATTATGGTACGCTTCTTTAGAGCTTCTCCACCTATATTCTAACCTATTTTTATTGTAATTTTTTGTTTCGCTGTTCATCCATCCTCGCCAGCAAAACCCAGCGCTCTCGCAAAATTTGTTATCATTTTAGGAAAGGCAAGACAAAAACACGTGCACTTCAAAACCCTATGTTCTGGCGTCTCGCTATCAATATGGTATACGGCACATACGTGTTTATCTTTTGAAATTAAGCCCTATGTAACTCTAGCTTTAACACTAAAGTTTTCGCCTCAAACAGTAAAACGCTTCCCCTTGAATTATCAAACACCTGTTCCTTTCTTATATCCTGTTTTTTGTGACCCGTACATCATTAAGTTGATTTGTCTTGCGTTCTTACCTCTCATATTTTGTTTTCTGCTCCTTATACTTCTTTGGTTTTCCCTGAAGTGATCTGCTCCTTCCCATCCCTAATGTGTAGGTATTTAAATGTTAGCTTTTGGGTTCGGTTGTCTCATTTTATGTTTAAAATGTTTTCATGTATAATTTCTAGTATACTTTCCACGCATCCTCCATTTCAGTTTACCTCTGTTCAAGTTTCAATTTAATAATTGACCATATGCAAAATTGTTCGAACATTTGGCAACACTTTGTGCGCTGCCATCTTTGTTAGGTCGAGATCTTCCTCTGATGTTTGTCGATTTCGTAGCATTGTCGGTAACAATCGAGGCCTACTGCTCACCATCATCGATCCTCACCCACAGCTGCGAGCTTAGAGTTAGTATTATTTTACGCGCTGCCGTGCCCGTGTGCACCCATGAGCGATATGAAGGTGAACAATGTTCTTCTAGTTTTTGACGCTCCTGCAAGTTTTGGAACAAGCTCTGTTCCAGAAAAGGGCTAGAACGAAAATTTTAGACCCCAAGCCATGTACCATTTCAGACGTTGAGAGTTAATATAGCTTTCGGGAGCCGTAAAACAGGCAAGAAGCCAGGTAAGGTGTTCACCTTCATATTTCCGGTGGGTGTACGTGCTCGTCGCCCCGCCGGTCACCGGTTTCTCACTGTAACCAACATGGTCGACGTACACTTCAGCTCGGTACTTGGCTCTGAGTGCCGGCAAAGGCACGGCGCGGGCGCCTGATTTTCGAAAGCGCTTTCTCTGTGCGGGTGCCTGTGCGAGAGAAGGATTCTTCAGAACCACGCTTTCGCGCCCTTGCTTTTGTCGGCGCCGAAGCCAACTGGTGAGACGGAGCACGTTCTTCGGTGCCCCACTAGATGGCGCTGTGCATTTTGCCTATGGTCTATTGCCCTTTGGTCTCAAAGGACGACCAGCCCGTTGTCCCTTGTACGCTCCCAGTGCCAAGGAACCCACGCTCCTTTATCGAATTTATAATCACGATTGAACCTGCGACCTCACGCACATTACCTTTTTTTTTTCTTCAAAAGACAGTTCCAGGCACCATCACTTCATTTCATATACCCCTGAACGATATCATATATATGTACTATTATAATTCCAGAGTGCCTCGAGTTTCATAATAACTAAAATTATTTTCCGTTTCGTAATTATATTTTCCTCGTGACGCTCCTAAATATTTTATTCCCTCACTGACTAAGTCATATACCCTTCAGATATTTGTATTTTGCTACATGGTCTTTCCATTACAATATCTCGTATATTCGGGGGGTTCCCACTTTTCGTTGCTAGGCGCCATTACTCCAGACTTGTCACGACTAAAACTCAGGACCAAGTTGTCCCCGTGTCCTCGAAATATCCCATTTAGTTCCCGCTATGTATTTCGGATGTTTGCCTTCTAAGTATCCTGAGCTATGACACCTTTCGAAAGTGTGCCCTCTGTTTTGCAATCGCTTTTAATAGACCAATCTCACCAGCCACTTTGACTACGCCACCGCTGCCGCAATGCATCGAGGGAACTTTAGTCCTTGGGCTCGTGCGACAACCTCGCTAGGAGCTCTGCGCATGTAGAGCACGAGACGGCCCGAGCCCACTCGTGCACTGCCGGCTGTACTAATGTGAACTAAAGTTATGGTGGCGTGACGCATGCGTCGAACGCTTAGTGAAATCGGTCTATAGGGAGTATTCACTAGACGCCATATTTGTGGGTGCTGTTCAGAGCGCATGCTCAGAACGAGCTCACATCAATAGGCTGCTAAGACCGGCACTTTTGATGGTGCGGAATGCACGTTGCAAAAGAACTGTGGAAGCTCGCCATCAGCACGCGCTCAGCATTCGCGCACACAGCTATGGCCGCCAGTGAATACTCCCTATTGTGGACACAAGCGCGAGATCCTCGCGTATTGGATTGCGTCATGGCTGCACGAGCCCTCGTCCAGCGGGACGGAACGTCGGAGCTTCCCGCTGGTGTCACTTGCACGTTCCGCGGTGTTGGATGGCGTACGCGATGGTACTATCACTTTTAATAACTACCCCTTCGCAGAGCTCCCCTTTGGCGCAGTGGTTCAGCGTGGGGCTCACAATACTGTGGATTCGATTCCCCCTTGGGGGACCCTAAGAGTTTTTTTCTGCCTTCTTAATTTATCTACCTACCACTCTGCCGCGCATGCGTATTTGTTTGGTGTTACAGAGCAGAACATTTTCATGGAGGGAAGCTGCCGAAAGACATGCATCGCATTTAAAAGGCACACCAGGGCACCACCTGAGGGAAAGACGAAGTAGATCTAATAATTTACCCCGAGTCGCATCACAGTGTTACGTCATGCGACGTCACACCATCACATGACGTAACACTGCTACGTCACAATGTCGCATGAGGACCATCACGCTGATGACGTGAGGCGCACGTCGTGACGCCGTCGTGGTGCTCACCTGATGACGCCACGAAGAATCTTTTAAAACGCCGATGACATCACGTGAACTCACCTGTGACTTCATCAGCGTTACATCACTGTTGAAGCTGCATGCCACGCACAGGAAAGCAGTAAAAGCTGACACTATGAATGCCATGCGTTAAGAAAGCAGAAAAAAAAAATCACATCCCCACGTGGTGAATGATGTTGATTGGGGCGAAGCTCTGGTGGTGCTGATGATACTGATTTTATTGTTCATAGGTAGTGCTGATGGTGCTAATTTTTTTATTGCTCATACGTAGTGCTGAGTTTCGGGTTGCGTTTCGACTTCGTTATTACTGCTTTATGGTCGGTGAAATGCAGAGCCAGTGGTTCTTCTAGCGGATCAACTTGGATCCGCTAGAAGCCGTGGGAACGCATCTCCACCGCTTAAGTCAACGGTCCATGTCAGAAAAAGAATGTGTGGTATGGAACGTGGCTATATACGCATTTGAGCATTTGACCGCAGCGCCCTCTCGTCTATAAACGTTGAGCCAATGCATGCAAAGTTTCACGCGATTATATACGCATTTGACCGCAGCGCCTCTCTCTGTATAGACGTTGAGCGGCTACATGTAACGTTTTATTCATGACAGACAGATGGATGACACATGGTCGAGTGGTTAAGGCGATGGACTAGAAATCCATTGGGGTCTCCCCGCACAGGTTCGAATCCTGTAGACTGTGCAAACATTTGTTTCCTTTTCTTAAGAAGACAGATGGGATGGCAATCGATGTGAGCACGGACGCCGGACGGATGGACAAGGCTAGACCATAAGGAGCTTCGCCCCTAAAACAATTTTTGGAGCCAATATCAATGATTTTTCGACGGTTCTTTCCAACTCGCCGTTAACTTATTAGAACAAAGATGTCGTTCCAAGGTGACCATTCCCCTTCGCCATGCTCGTGACAGTTATTTCCCTCAAAAATTCAGCGATATGTTACGTATCGCTCTCCTATCGGATCTACCTACCGCCGCAACTGGACAAATTGTACAACAAAAGTTCGCCTTTAGAAAAAGAAAAAAAGAAAAGAAAAGAGATCGGGTGCTTGGTTACGCGAGAAACGGCTATTTATGTTCTTGTCCGTGCGTCACCGCCTTCCATAGAAGGCGGGCGTGGTTAGACGCGGGAAGGATTGTCGCTTGCATCAGCAGGGTGACACCCTTTATTGCTCGGAATATTTTTTTTTTCGGAGGTAGCCATTATTAGCGGGTCTTCGCAGCGGGTCTCGTGTGTGCTTCGTGTGTCGGACGTCGTGGCCCCGCTAAATATATCGGCGAATCGTAGTGTCGTAATATTGTGACCTTACAATGTCACGTGACGTTACGCCACATGACGCCGCAATTTTCTCGACAAATTTAGCGGTCATCTAGTGTCATGTGACACGGTGGAGTAACGTGATGTCCCAGTGTCAGACGAACACCATCCGCTATTTTTAAACGCGGCAGTGTAACTGTGCGCAGGAGTGTTAAGCGTCTTGGCTGTCGCAGTAGTCGTTTGCAGAATATGGCAAGAAGCTGGGAATGTTTCGTTAGGCGTTCAACGTATTCTCGCTCATTTTGTCCGAATTATTTTGGTGCGTTTGTGCGTAATAATAATTGATATGTGTGAGGCTACATACACCCAAGTTTGCGCAAGTGTTGGGGTTCTGCGTATGCTCTAATTTGTCTCAAAAGCGTCAGTGTGGTGGTTGCGTTTAAATTAGGCTGTCGCCGTGCGCACGTTACTTTCGTCAGACGGTGAATTCTCGGCCATTTTGTTTTCTCAGCTGCTTTCTAAGATTTTTCTAAGAGCGTGGCAAACCACGCTCGTGACAAAAGCATGGGCTTGCCGTTTTTTCATCGCCAACATTTGTCGCTATTATTTTTTAACCACATCTCGATGGTTTATTGAAAAAGAAAAAGTAAAATGATATGTATCGTCTTCTTGACTAAAACCGCGGATGAGCGAGCGACTAAAGCGATACCAATATGGGAGCGCGTGCCTACATCGTTTGTATGAACACCAAAACAATAATGTCTAGGGTTTCCCGAAAAAAAATTAACGAGTAGTTTCAATAAACCCGTAACTACGTATGAATGGTATGTGTTACTACTGCTTGCCAGTAGCGTGCCTTTGGGTACTTAACTAAATCTTCTTTTTGGCAGATGGTACATGCGACTGCTACGTGATAATCGTAAACTGACCCAACTTTATTTGACCATTACGCACTCGATGAACGTAACGCGTGAGTTGAAGTGGTGACTTTTGACGACCAAACGTTTTGCTGCGATCCTGCGCAACAACGCCACAAAACAACATAGTCATTTTTTTGTCTGTGTGTGAAACACTAAAGCCTTTTGTTTTGTGCACAGAGGTGTCCCCCGAAAACGTTTTACAGGAATTTGTTTTTCACTCCTAAAATAAATTACTTGTCGCGCTAGCTGTCTGGAGAGAAGCCAAAGTTTCATACTATAGTCGCGATTTTCGGACATTTTGAAAGGGAAAATGGCGACCGACAAAGCCCACGAATACATACAGATATTTGTCGTCAGCTACCGAAAACGGCCGGCCCCATTGTTTCATTGAAAGTTTGAGGAAGACACTTATTATTACTTCTGAAACTTTTGCATTTGTTCCGGACCACTTGCGCTACGTTTTTCAGGTGGGGACTCAAAGTTCGGCGACGTGTAGTTCATTTCTGCGACGGAAAAAAAACAAAATGAGGTGACACGCTGTTTTTTAATCGAGTGTCACCGTTACTGACCTTTGCCTCTCCCATTGAGATGTTGATACAATAAAAACAAAATAGTGAAGTCACACCAAAACGAGGTCAACGTTGCTGGAAAGAACACCACTAGTTTCTCGTGCAATGAAAGTGATAAAAAAGGCGAAAAAAAAAGAGAGAAAGAATAGAAATAACGAAAAAAAAGTGAGGGTTAATAAGCAATTGCATTAAAACAACTTATTGCGCGCCGCCTTACAACTATGGTTTTTCTCAGCTTAAGGCCTGGGACAGACGAAGCTACGAGGTAATGGAACTATAATCAAGTAGCATCAAATGCGAGAGTCACTACGCCTTGTCTGTTTATGTTAGGTTCAGCGATGATAGAACACGAACAGAAACATAAGGAACGCCAGGATGATTCGCTTTTGTCGCTCTCTGGTTGGTCCCCCCCCCCCCCCCCCCCACCTTGTAGCCTCGGCTGCGTGTGGACTTAAGCTGAAACAAAGTGTAGAGTCACCGACAACCTAAGAAACGCAGTGCTCGGCCTAATTAGGTTCACGCTTACTGCTTCGGGATTGGTTCATCGGCGGTGTTGTCTGCTAATGCCGCATTCTGATTGGCTGAGGAGCGATAATGGGATGCTCGGAATTTGCCACGCCCTGCGTTTTTTAAGTTGTCTATGACTGTAGTGGACAGTGTCGTTGAGGGCAAATGACGTATGCGTATGACGCAACTTCGAGAAGTTTTCAGCCAGCACGAGCATTCATGCAACCAAAAGTTATTTATAAAGTTCCTTCCAGAAACAGCAGTTGTTGTTGTTGTTGTTTTTTTGCTAGACTGCACAACAGGAGTATCAAACAATAAAGAACACGACTTTCTTGAACGATACAGCGATCACTCAGGAGCTGAAATACACTATGATTTTGGCAGGTTTTCTTTTTTTTTTAAGTTCATTTTATCGATGTTTGTGGGAGCGATCTTGTGCGTTGGTAGATTAAACGACCGCAGGTTTACTCACGGCTCTATCCGAGCGAAAAAATAAAAATACAGCTCCGTTAAACCGGGGACTTTCGGCAACGATCATCGATCATCGTCATATCGCTGTTCCCGCCTACCTACCTATCTTCGCCGCTCTGAATGTTTGCGCCGGGCTCCGTTGAGTTGGCTTCGCCCCCAAACTCTGCTCTTCAAGGAGGTGCATCCTTTACAGGAGACGGTGTCTCGCTCAGTCTATGGAAAGGATGCGTAAAGATCGTAGCGGCAAGTGCGTGGGATGCACGATTACTTCGCAGCGAAGGCAGCTTTTTGCTGGGGGGCTTTGTTTGGTTTTTTACGATAAACATTAACGCTTTGTTTAGATCGTGCTCAGTTATTTGTAAGGCGTGGGATTTCCAACTTTAACCGCAGAACACCGATAAACATTCGTCGGTGTGAATAATACAAAATCAAACAAAACCGAAAAACACCGATAAATATTCGTAGGTACCAAAATACAAAGTATATTAAAACTGAGAAAAAAAAAACAACCAGTAAGCATTCGTTAGTGTCAAAAGTACAAAATCCCGTTAGGACCGAAGAACACCGATAAACACCCGTTGGTGTCAAAATGAAGAATGCGTTTAAACCGAAATAACACCGATTTCCGGAAAGGTTTCCTTTAGTCGGGGATGTTTTTTCTTGTCGAACTCCTCCCTTCTTTGATTCAAACTCCTAGTTTTTCATGATACGTTTCCCACAAATAATCACCGTGTTTAGCGTCAGTCCAAAACAAATCGCCAAAATACACCGATATATCAAAACAATAATAAATAAACACCGAAAATCTACGGCATAGTTATTCGCAACTGCAGATTCGACTGTTCCCATGGCCTCTCATTTTTATGTCTTTCTTAATCTGAATCATACTCCCACATTTCCACTGCTTATCACACACGAGAAAAATGCCCAGTAGCTGGACTGTTTACGCATGCTTTGCATCTAATATTTCGCCGAAAATATTTATTGCACATGTTCATAATGAATAACACAACCTGGTATACAAAGACGACAGCTCCCAGAGGGCGATGTGAGAGCGGCATATTACTCATAAAAAGTAAAATGAAGTTATTAATTTATTGCTCGAGCATAAAGCTCTTTTCTAGCCATCTGGTTAATCTAGGATTAAGGCGCAAGAGGTAGGATAGAAAGTTCAGTAAAATAATGATGGAGAGAGAAGAGATGCTGAGGACGAAGATGATGACTCCGATGACGGTGTCAACGACCGGTGAAAAAAATGAAATACAGACGAGCTAGTAGAAGTGGTAAAAAAGAAATATACGGACGCATCGCGTTGTTACCAGAGCTGGTTCATTTATTTTAGAACACTCGTTATATACGACCGCACTCTCCAACACACTCAACATGCATACGCAGTTTGACAACGTTAGTAGGACCGCTGAACCACCAAAGGAACACTGCCAAACCATAATAGTAAAACGGAATCTTGAATCTCGACATCAGTATTCAAATATTCTAAAGAGAACCCAAGCAACTGTAAAGCTGCGCACCCCCCTTCCCCCCCCCCCCCCCCCCCCATTTCCCCCAATGTTCTCTTTTTTCCTTCCCTAAGTACCTAGCAAGCCTCACGTTCCCGAGGATCATTTTGGTTTCAATTATCAAAGGGGCTTTTCAGACTCCTAAATTCTATCCGTCATCACGAAAACTCTCTTGGGTTCTATCTTTTTCTTTGTGCAGAATATACGTCTTTCTCCACTTTTTTAACACAGTTGTAGCATTTCCCGACATGTTATCGCAGTCTCTAGACTTTAGTATCTTACTTTGAAACACCGTTTTCATGTTTGTCATTCTTAAACCACAGTCTATGGATAAAAAAAAATCGTGCAAAGGACAACAAGCGAGCTGTTCATTTGCTCGCTTGTTGGGCTTTCGTAGTCGATAATTGCGCACGCCATAAAAAAAAAGAAAAAAACTCAGTAATAATTGTTTTTAAGCTTATTTCGCGAATAAAGTAAAATTAGGAATGAGCACGGACGATATATTTGTTGCAAAACGTGCAGCGCCATCCGCGGCACCGAAGAGAATGCCTGGACATGACGTACAAAACCAGTTGAAGCGGACAACAAAGATGACGAAGAAAACGCGGGTGAGCAGGCAATAGCAGGCGAGCAATTGCCTCTCACTCCCTTTTTCTTTCTCTTGTGCTCTATTCAGTGTCATATCGTAAGTGCTGCGGGGGCAAAGACATTTGGGAGATTTTGCAAAAAAATCACGCAATTTTTTGCAAAATGTAAGATTAGCTTTCGGCAGCGTACACGCGTTTTCAGATCACAAATTTGAAGCGTTTGTTGCAAGTTAATAATACGCGTAAGTACTCGTCTTAGGATAAAACGCTCTAAGATTAAAAATGACAAACTAGTGCACAGTGCCGTTTATGTACTTATTTTATACTCCGTATGAAAATGTATGCTGGTCCTTGCATTTCCGATAATGCTGAACAACATTATCCAGATCTGTCAAAAATAAAATTAAAATAAAAAAGGGTTTTTTTGGTAGAGAGGTGTCATGACACATGTAGCTGCTGACAGGCTAAGAATGTATATTCTACAAAATTGCGCGACATCTAGTGGCTGCTGTACCAACTATCAAAGTCCGCCAATATTTGGACAAGGACAGCATGGGTGCGTCGGCATTCGGCGTGAACTGAGCTCAACTCATGTAGAAAACGAGTGCTGTGTCAGTGTCGGGCGAGGACTCGGATCCAGTCCTACGCTTTGTGCTCCCCTGATAGATGGATGAATAGATGGAAGCTAATGGATATACCCTTTGTAACGGGCGATAGCTTGCGCCATCCTCCGGAAAAATGGCGACCGCCAATGTTGCTTGACTGACTTTTGAAGGGGGCCTATTAGGTGGGAGCTTCACCGCCGGCACGCACTCTTCACGAAGCGTCGGAACGTTTGGTCGTCTCTTTTCCGCATATTCGCGTTGTAAAATCTAGAATGGAGCCCTTTTCTGCCTCCCTTTCCCGCGAACAACCGTGCGACCTATAAAGGCTCACATAATATCCAAACACTAGAGTTGAATGGTGCGAGCCGACCATTATAGAATTACTGTTCTACTACCGTAATAGGCCGCAGCCTCTGCGCCACTTCTCGAGAAAGTATTCTAGTAAACTGCCTCAACTCTGGACATTGATGATTGTTTCGCAAAATATCTCATCGCTGCCAAAAACATGCCGACAAATAACTGCATGATAAAAAAAAAGAAAAACACGAAATCAGTATGAACCTTGGAAGTGCAAAGGGATATTAAGGCCGAACATTCACTCGTCGATTCTAACTTTTTCCAAAAAAGTCAAAAGGGGCAAAACATTCGAAATTAACGTCCAGGACCGTACTTCAATTTCGTACATGTTCAACGCTTCTCGTTCGGCGGCAGCACGACGTCCTAATAACACCTCCTATTAAGTCGTCACGCTTGCCGCCATTTCGGGCATATTCACCATGCTGCCGGACGAGCGCTCTCGTAAAGTCTTTTGAGCGGCACGTGTCAGCCGTCAAACGTGACGGCGGGTAGACTTGTCAAATCAACACGACCTAAAATAACCGGGGCCTGCGAACATCCTCCTCCTCCTCCATGGAACGCCATCACAGTCGGATGGCGCCAACTCGGCAATCGGACCCGAGCCCGATGTCGAGTGTTCTTCGACGCGTTGATTGGACGCGAGGCAGAGCCGAACGCTGAGGAAGCACTCGTGTCCAATCCGCGTCTGCGCTCGATATCTCACTCTGATGTTTGACGCGAAAAGTTTCTCCTCGCTCAGCCATTGACTATTCTAGGGTGGTGTTTGCCAAGCAAAGACGTCCATAACGGTTAATATGACACGAAGCAGAGAACATATGAAACTTTAAGATATATTAGAGTATCAGGTTTCGAACGCCAACGTCCTTTTGTGTCGACATGTCTTCAACAAAGAGCCCGGTACACAGGAAGTTCGAAGATACACAAAGACACGGATGTTTGTCTTCGGTGTTTGACATCGCCTCTTTTGTGCCGACGGGATCCCCCTTTTTTAAATTTTGTTTTTTGTAGACGCTCGTATCAAATTTTCATGAAATAAATAAACGTCGACCGTGCGCTATTAAAATAGGCAGTGATGCATGACAAAACTCTGCGAGCGTCAACAGGCTTTATTAAGCCCACGTCAACAGCTCCAACCATCTTCTTTCGTTCGCTCCAACCGCGGTCAACGTCAAACTTCGCACGAGGAAGGCGTGTTCAAAAGCAAACCAGGAAAGATAAATTTGTCTCCAACGTCGTATTTGAAGGAACATTTCAATATTGTTAGTATAGCCACCGCGGCTTGTCACCAAAGCAAAGTCAGCCACTGCAGGAGGCCCATACGATCTTCGCTTATGCATATATAACCATGTTGTTGTTGTTCTTTTTTGCGTGTGTCGCTGGTGGTTGACACGCGCATGCAAGTTGTTATCAGAGAGACTTTGACATGTCTGCGAGTTGTGTTTTGTTTATTCGCGTAGCAAGGCGAGACCCTAACAAATACAAGAGAAAGAGTGCGCGTGTAAAGCCTATTATACAATCACTGACGGTACGCAGGGATTGGCCACTGCCGAAAATCTCATTATCGCTCCTCGGCCAATCAGATTGCGTCATCATCCGATAAAAACGTATAGAAGACAAAAATCACAAAACGAAAAGCATATGATTATAATAAGCAGAGCTTTCAGAAACCGTAGTAAGCGATCAAAACAAGTTTTACTCTCAAGAACCAGTAGCGTGCACGTCAAAATTCTAAATGGAGCCTCGCCAATGAATATATTTTGGCACTGTGAGAACAACGACCTAAAAGCATGACGCTCTCTGCATATAGCCAGCAAATATTGAAGCCATTCGCCCAGTAATTTCGCAATTCACATTGTAACGTCATAAAATTAGGCTTTTTTTATAGGTTTTATACTACACCTTTCAAGGTTGTTTTCTTTTTTTGACACCAAGTACGAATCCTACCGAAATGTAAAAAAAAAAAAAAAAAAACAGTGGATGTGTCCCTGTGATGACTTATCGAGGAGTTTCAAACAAATTCGATGCAGTATTTCATTAGGACATAAAAGCAGCCTATTTCATTCGTGTGTTACAAGCAAACTTCCATATGTGTATAGTGATTTGTTTCCGCCACAGACCCTTTTCAAAAGTCCGCGTCATCGCCTAGGTGTTCGCCATTGCATGATCACGCACTCTGAGCATGCATTGAACACGAGTGCTGCGTCATGGTTTGGCGAGCACTCGGGTTCAATCACGCGCGCTTCGCGTTCAAGGAATGGCGACCAGCAACTGGGGTTTTAAAAATTGTTTAAATTTTTAAAAGTCTATCAGGTCTATTGTGTTATGTATATTTGGCGGCTTTGAAGATCTACCCCAGTTTCACAACCGCAACTGTTTTACAATATCTGTGAACCAGAACTAAATGGTATTTCTGGTCACTGACTTTGCTTGGAGATTCGACGCGTGTCGATTCCACGGCTAAATTTGGAATGCGCAGCCAGTCAACTGTCCACTGATGTAAATTATATCTAGGGTTTCGTGTTTTCGGAGTTTATTTTTCGTCAAATTTGGAGGGTGTTTTTCGGAGTTCATTTTTTGTCGAAAATTCGGAGTTTATCAAAGTTTATTTTTGCTTGATTCCCAATTCTCCGAAATTCGGAGTTTAATTTTGCAGTGTTTCCTATTAAAAATAAATAAATAATATCCCGGTGTAAACGTATGCTAGACAAAAAAAAAAAAAAACGCGATTGTATTAGTTAATTTTTTCTTCAGTTAGATTTGGCGTTGATGCCAATTCTACTGACAATACTAATTTGTCCTACGACAAACGCTGCACACAAGTGTTTCTTCGATAAATATCGATGCCTTAAAATCAATAAACTTCTAGAGGTAGTCGCTGGGAAGCTTGTTTTCATTCCATACTATTCTATCAACCTACCGCGCGGCCGCGTGAGGTAGAGTGGTAAAAGATGTAAAATAGAAGTTTCAACTGTCCCTCTTCCCCACTTTATGCGATCTCTATGGTCCATACCTTTCACTGTTACAAAAGCACAACCTCTCCTTCCTCTAAAACACAAATAGTATGACCCAACTGGAAACATAAACAGTGACTTTTGTTGTGACCCGAAAGTACAATGACCTGTTGTCCTGACCGAAATTTGACAGATAAGTGTGGTTGCATTTTCCTAGAACCATTGACTCAACGCGCTGATCAAACAATTAATTGTAAAATACTTTGTGTGTGTGTATGTGTGTGTGTGTGTGTGGGGGGGGGGGGGGGGATCGGCCCGTCGAAACTCGGAGTTTATCGGATAAATCCGAAGTGACCAAATTTTTACCGGCGGGTGTTTTTCAGAGTTTTTTGGATTTTGCCGAAAACACGGAACCCTAATTATATCGCAGGTATTTTAGTTCGATAAACCGGAACGACGGCTGTTTACCCTTGTGTATTTCACTCACACTGAGTACACTCTAAAAAAAAAAAATCCCGTGCGTTTACTTTCCCGCACAACACTCGGAGAGCCAATCACCGAAACTTATGGAGGCAGCTCAGCGAATGACGATGCCGAAACATATGTTTGGACCAAAAAACTCAGACTGCGTTTTTGGTGTAAACGGGTCTAGGACTTTTCGGTGTAGGACGTTTCGGCGCGGACGTTTCGGCGCGGACGTTTCGGTGCGGACATTTCGGCGCGGACTTTTCGGTGCACGGACTTTTCGGTGCACGGACATTTCGGTGCACGGACATTTCGGTGCACGGACTTTTCTGTGCATGGACTTTTCGCTGCACGGACATTTCGGTGCATAGATAATCAAAATACAATTTTTTTTCCTCCAAAGTCTCGTGGATCGCTAAAAAAGTGACCTCACGAAAGACATATAAAAATTGGGAACAGGTCCACTCGTCACAGCCAACTTGTCATATGTGAAAAGGTCAAAAAGAGCATCTCGTTCTAGTTGATCCCGTAGTAGGGAGAGTGGTCGCATTGACTTTCTCGTCGTAGGAAGAGTGGTCAAATGTTGTCAGTTCGTTCGTCACAGTTCTTACTCCTTTTTTTTATCTTGTTCGCTAAACAGTCTACCATCCCACAAGGTAGTATTGTCTTTCGCTGTGACCCCTCTTTTTGTATTGTAAGCACTCTTCAGGGTTCCTTTTAGAGGGCAGATTTTTGTAAGGGGGATGCTAAGCTTTAAGAGAAGAAATGTTTTTGTTGAACTGGTTAAGAGGAGCGTGTTGAAATCTAGATACTTAAAATTGAAAGATTAAAAACACGAAGGACGAGGACGAGACAACAGCACGCTTTTATTTAGCAACGACGTCTGATAAAATAATGTGAACAAAAGTTCTGGCTAGGCCCCAGATCGCCCTGATATGGGGGTGTTAAAGGGGGGGGGGGTTAAATGGGGGAGGGAAACCGGGAAAGGTAGAGGGGGAACGAGGGGGCAAGGGCGGAGGACCCATGACTACCCAATTTCTATGGGGATCCGTGACTGTCCAATTTCTACGGGAAGTTACACATTCTATCCAGTTCCGACCTGACAAATTTCACTTCACGTCTTGATAAAGTTAAGGATGCCGATGAGACATTCTTTTTTTGCGTTCTCGGTGAGGAATGACTCGATGATTTCGCGTCCATAGTGGTCTCGGCGTCCCCCATTTATCTTCGTGCCGGCGAAGATAGGTGGGCACCCGAAGCGCTCTTTTGCGTGAACCTTCGTGTTTTTATTCGACTACTTTTTTTTACCTTTTTGGTTCCCGGTTTAAATCCGGAAAACCAGAAAACACCGGCAGGGTGTACAATGGAGCTATTGAAAACCCAGCCCGGAGCAACGACGCTGCTGTACAAAGTTTTGATTGATGTTTTTTTATAGTTTTCGTGATGTCCGAAATTCCTGCTGCTTTGTGCGCATTATATGCACCAATCAAATACCACCTATTTCTTTTTCTACTTGTTATAACTTGTAACAAGTAGAAAAACGAATATGACCTCTTAGAAATTACCAACGCCGATAAAACCTTGGAGGCGCATCCTGCGACAAACAAATTGTTAACAAAATTGACAAAAGTCCAGTTCTCTGCCGTTACGAGTTCCTTGCCCTTACGAGCTCGCCGTGCACGAGATTGTCTATGACGAGATATCCACTGTGTCCAGTTCTCCTATGACGAGTTGGCTGTGACAAGTTGGCTTGTGACGAGTTCTCCTAGAGCCATAAAACTTATCCCGAAGTAATCGATTAATTTCCGTTTTACTTTTATTCCAAACTTTGGGGGGCAGACTCATAAACGAATGAGAAGTTCACCGCTTATTGATTTTTTTTGTGATTATTGTCTCGTCATTTACATTTTGGTGAATCTCAATAGCACTTGTCTTTAGAAGCTCGCGACTTAAAAAAATACCGTTCTCTACTCACTACTGGCGAATCTTTCGGTGAGTTGGCCGGGTCCCCCACAAGGACATGCAAAATTAGTTTTATATATGGTTTATATAGTGACCTTGATTGTGCGAGTTTGGCTAGTGTTGCGTTTTAGAAAATTAACTCCAGAGAACCATATTCACAATATAGTTTCATCAAACTACTGGCACCAAATGTTTGGCAAGTAACTCTGCTTTTTTATTGTAAAAACTTGATCACTGCTCACTGCCTTGTTCTCAACTCAGCCATAGTTTGAGGTTCGCACTTTTAATAATAATAATAATAATAATATATATATATATATATATATATATTACCAGAAGAAAAAAAAGAGCCGATAATGTTGCTTTTGAATTAAGAGTTGCTCTCATTGGAGAGCTTGCAAGCTGTTTGAAGAAAGTAAAATACAGTTACAGATATAAAAATTCAATTGTGATACTAAAATAATTCAAGGCACTTATTTACACCTAAATGTACGTGCACCAAAAAGTCCATGCACCAAAACTTCCGTGCACCAAAAAGTCCGTACACCGAAATGTCATTACACCGGAATGTCTGGGCACCGAAAAGTCCGTGCACCGAAACGACCGCGCCGAAACGCCCTGCACCGAAACGTCCTACACCGAAATGTCCGGATCCCAGTGTAAACATATCTTTCTGCATCGTCATTCGCTGAGGTGCCTCCGTAAGTTGCGGTGATTGGCTCTCCGAGCGTTGTGAGGGAAAGTAGACGCACGTATTTTTTTTAAGTGTACAGCAAAACCTTTTCATTGCGAATACTCAAAATCCGCGCCACCACTATCAAACGTACGAAGGCATCCGAGATAGTCGTCTCCGACTTGACGCGTTTCGCGCTTCATACATGATGACAGCAATCGCTATCATGTACTCGCGTTAGAAGCAGACATAAAAATTGACGCCTAAGATTGGAGCGCTAAACATTCTTGCAATCTCCTTAACGACTACTTCGAGCTTTAGCTGAGGTAACAGAATTCACGCCCTAAAAAAACTACTACCCCAAAACCTAGATAAAAGATGAAAAAAAAAGAAAAAAAGAAAACGAGGTTGAAACGTAAAGAACAACTCACATACAGCACTTATTTGTAATTGAAAAATTTGTGTCCCAAATTCTACAATGACATATTCGATTTCCATTAAGGGACGCCGCAGTGCGTTTGTCGTTCTTGAATATTTACCCTGACCGTCTTTTTTATTTTTCTTTGTTTTGTTTGGCTCGCAGTTGGCGCTGCACCAACTGTGGCCACTGCCGGCTTAAGAAATGCAAGACGCGGCTTATTAAGTTCCCGCTTTGTCCCGCGTTAATTCGTCGTTCGGCGCATTTATCGCTTAATGCAGCAAACTCATTAGCAGCGGAAACAACATGCTCAGAACTCGGCACGACCTGCGTCTCTTAATTTGCAGACGACTATAGTCCACGTTCGTGCCTATAGACCAGCACGCGGCCCTGACGTCACGCAGCTGTGGTGGTGCTGTCGACGGCACTGAGCATGCGCAGACGCTTCACTTCACGCGAATTCGGTTTCTGCGCACGCGCAGTGCCCACACCTGGTGTGGGCAAAAGCGGGTTTGTTTGTAAACAGCGTGTCGGTCTATAAATCTTCGCTACCCCTGGAAGAAGAATAAGCGCCGATAAAAACGTAGTTCCTTTTGTTCGCCACGTGTTCACTAGACTCCGTTCACCCCTACGCAGACAATCCGGTACGAGTGATACACGCGATCGCCGAGCCAATCAGCCACCTGTCTTTTATCAGGTGACCTTGCTTTCTTCGCGCGGGTATGGACGGCACCGTGATCGCTAAAGGGAGGCGTACAACCGGTCCCACTGGCCCATAGCTTTCACCGCACCGTCGGACGGAGTATAGACCAACACGCTGTTTACAAACAAACCCGCGTTCATACCCAACTATCTCGGACATCAACGCCTCGGCGCCCGCTACAAGATAATAATAAAAAAAAATAACCGTACAACAACAAACATCGCGATGTTCGCCGGAAATCTTTTGGATGACAGTAATAAAATATTATTGAGTAGTAGTTAAACTTTAGGACGCTTATAGTTTTTATTGCACGGCTCAACAGTTTTTTTTTGTGCCTCGATTATATGGGCTACATTCTCAAAATTGTCAATTTCTCCTTTTGTCGACAAAAAAAAAAAATCGTCATGTTGTCGAGGTCCGCAATTTCCTGGGTATCATAGAAGGCAAATTCGTTAGAATTTTGATATTTCCTCGAAAACCTCTATTTTTTATTACACGGAAAGTCCCAGATGGTTTGCCACGTGCCTACACCACGTATACAAGCACCGAACATACGCAAAAAAACAACAGCTTCGTGTGAAAGGAACCGTCTACGCATGCGCACTGCCGACGGCGTCACGCGAGAGACTCGTGTTGGTGTATAGCAGGCCGCGGTCAGGCCAGGCACCCCTTTCGGACCGAGCTTCGGCGTGGCCCGGGAGCTGCGAACAGAGCCGGAAACACGGCGCGCAACAAGGCGGCTGTCCGAGGGAGGGCGGTTCGGCCGGCGCGCGGAATTTGGAAGTCGTCAATCGCCGTGCGTGGAAGCCCCAGGTCGATGTTGGGGGGGCCGTTGTGTATCGGTTATCGAACGCTGGTCCCCCCCTCTCCCGGTCGGACACGTTGCGTCAGCATCGATCTGGGACGGGCGTCGCTCGCGACACGTACTCACACTCCGCGTGAGCAGCGGAGCCGCTGGCGCGTTGGAGAGTTCGTCTACGCCCCCGTTCGCCCTCTAGAGAGCCCCGATCGCGCCGCTAATACATCGGACAGTCTGCGGACACTATAGAGCGTTTTAGGGAACCGCGTTTGCACGTCCGGTACGGTTAAGATGGGCCCCCCCGGTACGCACTGCCCATGTGCGAGGCTTCGGCGGTAGCGCATGCGCAGTTGTTACCGGAGGGCCCACCGTACCTTATCGGATGTGCGAAACCGGATCCCTAAAACTCCCTACTGTCTGACGCGTGTTTCTTCCTCGCGTCACGGTTACATTGGTCATACCCAAACTGTCCGGAGACATGTTCCGAGTGTATATTTCGTAAGCCGCAGTCAGACCACTCACAGACAATACAAAAGACACAACTTTCGCTGCAGAAAAGATGACGGAATTACCTGCGTGCATGTTCCAATCATGTTTGCTTTGTACATGCTTCGAACATGCATCTAAAGACAGTTTCTGTATGACCAGTGTGACAGGACCACGATGGGAAAAGAAGAAACACAACTCAGATATAGCGTCTGCAGAGTGCGCGACGTATTGGCAATCTGACCGCGGCTTAAACTGACAGTGCGAACGGGGAAGGGGGAGCGGGTGCTCGCCACACCAATCCACCGCCCTTCTTTCATCACCTGACCCCGCTATTCTCTGACCGTGGGTACAAGCGGGAGCGTGATCACGTGGCGAAAGATAGACATATGACTGGTCTAAGGAGCACGTAGCTTCCCCGGCACTGTCAACTGACAGACTGTCGGAATATACACGTCGGTTGCACTTCCGGTCTGGGGCTGTGGGCAGAAGTCCCCATGCCAGACGTGTATTCCTGCGTTGTTTTGAAAGGAACCAGACAAAAACCTGCCTTCTCGTCCAAACGCCGCGACTGGGGCCGTACCAAAAGTGTCGAGAAAGGTTTGAAGGTCAGTTTTCACGTGCTCGGATCGTCCGAGAATTTGGATATGTGCCGTGAAAAGGGAAAAGCAGATGCCGTCGGACAACGATTGCCTGGGCGAGAAGCACTTTGGGTTGAATTCACGGACACTTGTGGTGATCAGATTTATTTGTTTTGTTCCAACATGAACGCCAGAAAACCGTCAAGTTGTGCGGACCACCTGCGGACTACGTTCAGTGCGTCTTCAAGTTCAAACGGCCGCCTGATTGTCCGAACTGTCGTCTGCTCTTTCAAACGTTTCTGCTTGTCGTCTGCTCTCTTTGACGACGCCGGTCCGTAGACCAAATGTTGGCCCGGTACTTGCGATAAGAAGTAAGTGCAGGCCTCAAAAGACTTAAATTTGAAGGTTGGTAAGCAGGCTCGATGTAAACAGTAGATACAAGGAGATGTTGATCATTGTTCCCAGTGACCATCACCGACTTGTTATGCCTAATTCAGTTGGTCCGATTCAGCTTGCGATTGTCAGTATCGACGTCGACCATCTCAGCTACGGTTCACGCTTTTGCAGCCCGAGCGGCGTCGCGACTGAAAATTCCGAGCGAAATCTCATCATGCGAATCAGGCTTTAGCGTACATTCTGCGGCGTCCACGCGGAATGAATCGCCACATGTCACATTTTTCACGCAAAGCTTTGCGGTGTAACGAGCCTCGGTAATTCCGCTGACGCCACTCAAGATAGTCAGACATCGCCAGGAAGACGTAGAACCAACAATTTGAACGCGAAAAAGGGCAGGGGAACTCACACTGACGCCGACAACATTGCATTTCAATGGTGTGTTTATGGGCGACGGCGAGCTTGTTGCCCACACCCCCATCGCGCATGCGCGGCGCCGGTGGCGTCCGCTAGGGGCGCACCGGGCGCTCCGGTTTGTTTGTAAACATGAGTTGGTGTATGGACCTTTTCACCCTCCGTCGCATGGGCGCTGCCATCTTGGAATCACGTGATGCGGCCGCCATTAGGTCGCTTCAACTCGTCGCTTCGCTCTCCACTGCGCGCTATTCCGCGTCTTGGCGGGTGCGTTGAATTCGTGTTTTTCGTCGCGTTTTACCGCGTTTCTTTACTCACTCTGTAAAGTGTCGTCCTACACTTATATATTTACCGTGTAATTACCTGATTATGTGAACAACTTCCGCAGTTACTTTTGTAACACGCTTTGAATATTTTTACCGTCGGCGTGCCGGCTACGTGTGAAGAGGCTATATGAGCACATGAGTCGGCGTTAGCGTTCACGCACATTGAACACATATATGACTCTAAGACAGCGAAAGTGTTCAAATGTCAATAACTTACGAGAACTCAGGTCTGCTTACTAATAGGGGCGGAGCATTCTCAATAGGAAGCACAATGAAGTATATATATGATCGCGCATTAAGGAACGCAAGGTAGTTACAAAATACTGTAAATAACCACGTGTGTTTTCTGAAAGCATCGTGTTTTGTATTTATAACAGATCGAAAACAGTGGCTTTTGATTATATAAGTGAAATCGTGGACAAGATAGGGAAAGACGTTTAATTTTAATTTTTTGTTTTATGCAAGAAATAATGGTACGTCAACATCAGGCAGTTAGTTTGTTTACAATATCACACCTACATCTGTTCGACGTTCTTAATCGTTTCTGCTATATAAACATTCCCCCGATCGGTTTATTTATGAATTCCAAGAAACTATACTGTGCTTAATTAGGACAATGTCTACAGTATTTCAATTGTTAAACGATTTTGTTAAGATAACCAGTTCAATTCAATTAATTCATTTCAACACAAAGGTTTTGACTTCCCGCATAATAAACTGTCACAGACAGCTTGAGAGTGCCTGGGGTCCGAATATGTGACGCTGAAAAGAACCCGTCTGCATTAAAATCGCACGAATGCAGTGTTGTTGACGGCGAATATATATTTACTTTTAGCAGCTCGCGACGCCGAAATCTACGAAGCGCGTCGGTTCAGATTAGTAAAAAGCTTTCTACACAGGTTTATTGTGAGGTGCCTGGCGCTCGACTTCAGCCAAACTTACCGGAGATCACCTCTTTTGCGGCCTTTAATTCCATCTGGCAAAGTTTACGGGAGATTAACGTCAGGTATCATTTGAGGGCCCTGTCACTTATCTCATACCTTGAAACGTCGTAAGCGAGTCTCCATATAACGAATAGTCTATTTCATCGAGCCAATATCATAAAATCTCTTTGATGAGTACTTTAGTTATATAAATTTACTAGTCGGCCTAGGTTGGTCAATTAAAATATTTCTCGAGAACTTAAATTATTTAAATAAAACAGGCCGAGAAAATAAAACTTTTTTATACTGTCTACGTCATTATAGGAGACTTTCCCAGTCTGCGAAGTTCACAAGAAGTTGGTGTACGGAACCCAAACAGTAAACTTGTCACTTCATATGTTTTTCGTGATTCAGCACAGTTTTAATCATGTTGTGGACCTGCTTTTTCACTAAGCACTCATGTATTATAGTCTGTTACAATCTAAGATGAGCAGTCGAATCTCTGACATGAGCTCAAGCCAGGCACGTAGCCAGGATTTTGTTTCGGGGGGGGGGGGGGGGGGGGGGGGGCCCGCCCATGACAAAATGCTGTATGAGGAGGGGGGGGAGAGGAGGTCAAAGCAAAATGGAAGATTTCGGGGGGGGGGGGGGGGCCCGGGCCCCATGGGCCTCCCCCCTGGATACGTGCCTGGCTCAAGCCCTTCCATACCACTCGGTGCGCGCGCAGCCAAAACCCGGCGGCAGGCAAGAGGCGCGTGCTGGAGGCGGAACTTCTCCCGCTCTTCATTTATTTATTTTTTTTTAGCAACTAGCGCTCGGGGGTGCGGCTGTGGCCACGGTAATAATCTCTGTGCATCAGAGCAGTTGTTTCACCTCCGAACCTGGCCAAATTGACGATTGGGCGTAATCAGACGCATCTAGTGTTCGTAAAAGTGCTCGCAATTTAGGCTCGAAACCACCTCTCGGTTCTCCAAGTGAGTCAGTATCATTGTGTCATTTTCTGTGTGCCACAAGAATGAAATTTATATCACAAAATTACGCGAAAATGGCGTGAAACAGCAACACAATCGCGTGCGCGTTGGAACCGAAACAAACCAAATTGAAGCAACCTCATGGCGGCGAGTGCACCAGCGCCCTCTACCCGACGGTCAGCCAACTACTGAAATGAAACGGTCTATAGACCTTTTCCGCTTACTCTCGCCCCCGACCGCCAAGTAGGCATATCCGGTATGGGCGACGAAAAAATATCAGAACGTTTCAACCTGCAAGTAGTAAAAAGTAGAGGGGAGGCAAAACGAGAATGTGTGACGGTTGCGTTTATGTCCTAAATGCCTTCTACTGGCGTGGCGACGGCCAAACAATGTTTTCGCCCATACTGAAAGGGACGACAATTCAAGATGGCGTCGCCCTTGCGGGAAAGGTCTATACACTCGCCGGCTCCACCAATATCAATGTGCAGTATTCCTCCGCACGTTTCCAGAGTAAACTGTCTGCAAACGTGGTCGTCCCTTACGAAGGCTGGCCACTCTTCCATCTGACGACACACCGTTTCACTTGAAGTTGGACCGCAACCGACGTCACGGCCCGATGGTGCCAATCAATCAGCACTAATAGTGCATCGTCACGGCGCTCATCCCCTTTGAGGGTTTAGTGTCACCGGCTGAACCAATCGCGCACAAGAACAAAAAGCCCAGGATCGCGGCGCATTCACTGTGCGTGATGGGTTGAGACGGAGGTAGCAAATGCAGAAAGCCGACGAGCGCCACGACGATGCACTTGTGGCACTGTCTGATTGGCTCCTTCGGATCTAGCGTCGGTTATGAGGTTGGGCTTAAAGGGAAAAGGAGTATACGGGGCAGTCGGTTATGCCTCCTTTCGCGGATTTTTTAATGCGAAAGCATTAACTGTCTCATGGAGCGAACTGGCGTTATAGGCGTTGAAGCCGCGAAGAAACGGCTCCTAAATAAACGGCACCTAAATTCCTCTGTCCCACGAAGCGAAGCCGGCGTTGCATGTAGCAATGATTTTAGGGAAAAATTCCCATTGGCCGCTCCACGCCATAGTTCCAAAGAACGCCACCCCACAGAAAAGCCCTCCCCGTGGCGCTGCGGCGCGTCCGCCAGTGGCGCGCGCTCTGCCGCCCCTCTATTCCCCCTCTCGGGTAACAAGTCAAGCATGGCCGGAGGCTCGGAGGGGGGAGGGAAATTCCCGCTCCTCACGTGTTCTACGCTCTGCTTTCAACCATGTCGCGCCGCAGAGGAGCGGGACGCGCTGCCCGCTGTCTTCACCCGCGGAGCTCCGGGCGCGCTGCCCATTGTGTTCCGCGTCGCGGACAGCGGGGCGCGTTGCTTGTAGGAATGAGCTCCGTGTAGGAATGCGTTCGCATTCCTACACGTAAGCAGTCTTAAATGTCGTCCTGTAATTTTTTTTATCAATGATTCGGTTCCCCTGGGTTCATTTTATTCATTCATTTAATGTCACCGACGTCTCGTTTAGGGCCGTTACAGAGATGGAAAACTAAGTTCACAGGCATGAGCGTGCGAGTTACCAACATAAGCAAACTGATAAACGTCACACAGTGGTCGCTTAAAGGTAATGGTTTAATGGTTTTAGGAGTTAACGAGACGCCATTGGTGCAAAACTTTCGACCCTGATCGGATAAGGGCCCCTCTCGCAGGTAAACGAAATATTGGGAACAGCGCGTGAAAGAAAAATAGGAATATACGAGTCACTCAATCGGCAGTTTAGATACATAAAGACGATAGCACTGATACGTCATAGAGTTTATTAAATGGCATACATCTTAAGTTATCCTCAAAAGCGCACTAAGCATGGTCCTTCGATGTTTTGTTAAGAACATTGTTTTTGTTAAAAACGCCGAGATGCTGGCTACAACTGAATAAGCTATTGTTTAGAACAAGGTATGTCACATTGCTGTGAAACTTTATATGTGACAATGAAATAGAGCGCCGAAAATCTTCATCGCTAAAATTGGTGGTTTCGAGAGAAGAAACGACATAGACACACAAAAAAGACAAAGATTCAGAAAAAAAAAAAGCACATCCAAGGTTAGGCATGTTCGTTTTGCCGCGACGCGTTGAGAATCGAGGTCTTATACCCTCAGAGGGAGATTAATAATAGGCACTGAGAATAACCTGGTTCCTGTTCTGTAACTCAACGCACGCACTCAACGCGTGCACTCACACACGCACTCACGCACGCACACACGCATACACGCGCTTTGCTTGTTAACTTTGTTTTCACTCCACAAAATGGACACCGCCGGCAGTCTCTCGCAAAATAGAGGTAAAAAAAAGAGAAAAACTTCTCAGTGACGATAGAACTGATATTTTGCTACTTTGTGTTTAACTCTTGCCAGCGTTGGCTTACAAAAGCTACTGATTTTGGCGGCCGAAATGCATTAATACATGACAAACCTCTTCCCTCTAGATTTATTATTACGAGCTCCATGCGCGTAGTATAAGGGTACAGTTTCGAGATCAGACACATTAAAAAACCGCAGTAATACCTTCGTGGGAAGTGGGATCCGCTGAATTATTAAATGTGGAGGCATGTTTAATTAACGTTTGAGGAGACCTCTCAAGTTATGTACGCCTGAACGCGTTATGAACATAAGGAGACCATCCAATTAAGATTTAATGAAAATATGAAAATCCTGAAGCCCACGGCGGGGTGCGTTGATGAATTGGCCGGTACATATGCGCACACGCGAGTGAACACTCCAGCAACGTCATATAATCTAAATCCTCAGAACGGCGGTTGTCGAGGTGTCGTCACCACAAATAACTCAAAAATAAAATTCCCGATTGAATAGCTAATTTTCTATTGGAGTGCTGTATGATCTAAGAGTCCACAGACAGCCGTCTCTTTAGGATTTAGGGATTGTGCCGTTGCCGAAGCTCGTACGTTTTTGTTCGTGCTGTTCATTTCTCACGGCTAAATTAGAAAATATAATACGTGTTATGCGGCAACAAGGTACACACACACACACACGCACACACACACACACACACACACACACACACACACACACACACACACACGCACACACACACACACACACACACACACACACACACACACACACACACACACACACACACACACACACACACACACACACACACACACACACACACACACACACACACACATATATATATACATGGGTGTTTTTTTAAGCTTAACAGATTTGTTTAAAAAAAGCCGTGAAAGTTACGCTTATGCCGCTTGTGGAGGTGAGTTATACGGCCAGGGAGACATATTATAGGGGGCTAATCGTAACGATCAGTCGGCTAATTAATTAAAATTTGTTAATTAACTTTTTAATTAATGAAAATACCCTTAGCGAAAACTAAGCCGTTTGAAATATACCACATTCTAATTTGAGTGTATTTGAAGTACAGCTCATAATTGTAAGTACACAAAAAATACACCGAAAATACACACTTGTTTTTTTTTACTTAGTTCTAAAATATATTTCTGAAAATAGTTTTAAAATTCCTTTATTTAAACTACATTTGAAGTTCTCTTCATGCGTTCTGAAATATGTAAATACTAAATTAGTAGGCACAAAATACCTTTCAATTAGATTCCTTAAAATATTAGTTTATTTCATGCAAAATATACTCCAACCCTAAAAAAAGGCAGTGATCAAAAATATGTGCAGAATGCTCTTAAAATACCTGGAAATCGTAAATGCTGTTGTGTTATACCCTAAGTACCTTTTGACTGCAATAATTTGGTAGTTTGACTTAAACTACCAAAGTATTGAAAAGCTCGCCTATCAGAAATTTACTTCAAGCAGATGTGGAGTACATTTAACTGCCTAAATACAACATTTGATTAGTTTGTCAATTGAGTTGTGCAGCATCGCACTGATGAATCAGAGATATTTATGTTATTGTTTCCTTTTTTCTATCAAGAACACACCTGATGAGTTTCTTGCACACCAATCACAAACAGGGTTCGGGAACTACAACCACAACACTTGCTGACGCTGGAAAGCTTCAGCAAGAGCTGTGAGCAGATATGTTTGGCGTGAAATTGTGTTAGCGCAATGTTAGTGCACTGAATGTGTATACTCGCCATTGTATTTGATGTGAGTAGTGGCTTTAATATAGTGACGTTAATGACCATATTAATTAGTCAACAAGTAAAGAAAAGCAAAATTACTATTCTAAAGTGAAGAAACTAGCTTGACTCGCTTCATCCTGAGTGGTGCTATGCAGAGAAGCAATAACATTTCTTCTATTAGCCGTTTTTGTGGATATTGTTTTAGCGACTGCGCCAAATTATTATTAGTTGTACCAAGGCCTTTTAGTAAGAGATATCGTCCACGAACTTCAATACACTGTTTCCTATTTGACAGACTCCCTAGGAGAAGATAGAATACTTAGAACCTTAATAAGTGCAGAGCTGGTCACCGGCCAAATGATTACCTTGAATATGTAGGCTATATAAGGCTCTAGAGCAGTCAACGGGACTGTGATTCAGGTGTCCAGTGCGTCATGGTGTTTGTGTTTGTGTTCGTTTCTGATGTGTTGTTGTGCGATGTATTTAGTAGAGCCTTCAAATACCACAGAAATACATTTACTAACAAAATAAAAAAAATAGAAAAATTGTGTAGCCGCTTTTTAGGACACAAATGACATCTTGAGGGGGAAGGAATTATATTTTTGGTATATCTAAAATCTGTTCTGATTAATATTTATGATATATTTTGAATACATTACGTGCGTATTTCGAATGCGGACAAAATAATACAGAATGAATACAAAATGAATATTCATATTCAATATATTTCAAATTCGTTTCAAGTACGGCCTCTTTTTGCTAAGGGATAGACATATGGTTCCAATTAGAAACTTGCTCAGCATCCTCGAAAACCCCTAAATCAGTCATTTTTAGAAAGACTTTGAGCGCGAGGCTTCAAAACAGCATTCGCCGATGTGTTTGGCAAACCCCAGCACCGGAAGCAGCAAGCGCGCGAGCAACTCTTGCGCCGCTATCAAAGACCCACAGAAACATCAACAGCGTACATTGAAGACGTCCTTCGTCTATGCCGCCGAGTGGATGCTGAAATGGCCGAAGACGAAAAAATTCGCCACCTCTTCAAGGGCATTTCACAAGAGCTCTCCTCTGTCGTGGCTCCGAAAGCACCCTCTGCAACGGAGCGCTTGATCGCCGAATGCCGACAATACGAAGAGCTCGATAGTGCACGGATTTCCAAAAAAACCATTCGAGCGACTCCCAGAAGTGTCCCAGGGAACAACTCCCGACACAAACCTTGCTTCACTCATCCGCGCCATCATACGCGAGGAGCTTCGTGCTTTCGTCTCACAACTACAACCATCTAGTGACGAGCTCCAAACAAATACTGACGTACATGGCATAAAGGACGCATTTCAAAGCGAACTGCGCGCTGCTCTGGGGCACGTCACGCCAGCAGCCTCTCCGTACGCACCAGCAGCACCCGCCCCAACTCCGATCTGCGCTTACCAGCCAATCCCTGCCGCATATGCCGCACCAACCCCTTCATGGACACAACCACAATCAAGGACAAACATCTGGCGAACACCAGATCAGCGACCGGTCTGTTATTATTGTCACACACCAGGACACATCCTCCGATATTGTCGCCGGCGACTTAACAACACGGCTCGCAACTCGCCAACCAATGGTGTAAACTACTCCACAGACTATACTGACGGCCATGCTCTTCGTCGCAGTGCGCCCATCGACGAATTTTCTTCACACCGCCACACGTCTACTCCAGCCGATCATGAACAATTCAGTCGTCGTCCCTCTCACAGCCCCGAACCTTCCCCACCACCACGCCGTGGCCCCCCGTCATCGCCGTACCCGCCACGACGCCGTTCTGTGTCACCGTTTACCACCAACACTTCCGGACCTTCCCAACAGTCAAACTAGATGAAGCGGCCTGCAGCTACATTGGAGGTCAGGCTGCACACTCACCACTTTCTGCAAATCCTCCTCATTTAGGACCAACGTCAATTGTACTCGAAATTAGAAACCATAACTTCACCGCCTTAGTCGACACAGGAGCCGCGAAGTCTTGCATTCCTGAACGCATCCGCCGTCGTCTGCACGCAGTACTCACTCCGCCGTTGCAAGGGCACTTAATGCGCATGGGCAATGGCGATTTGGTTCCGCCCCTCGGATACTGCACCCTTACAATCCGAATCGGTAGCAACCGCTACGTTCTTATGTTCATAGTGCTTCCCACCTGCATCGCCGACATCATCCTGGGATGGGATTTTCTGTCTTCAACAGAAGCGTTCATTGACTGTGCCAGCCGAGAATTGCATCTCAACTCTTCTGATGCTGCCGAGTTTACTGTTCCAGGTTCGCTCGCCACCCTGGTAGCCGACAGTGACATATTGCTGCCTCCGTACTCCGCCGCTATCGCCACGCTCGTACCGACCTTACCCACCACAGCAACTTCTGGTCTCATTGAGCCCATCTGTTCGCAGCTCGTGACCAAGGGCATAATCATTCCTTATTCGCTTGCTACACTCACGAGTGGAAAACTTCAGTTATGGGTAACAAACTGTTCTCCCGAACCCCATATCGTTCCTTCCGGAAGTCGCGTCGCTACAATGCAATCAACTGTGCATCACCAATTTGCCAGTCTCCTCCCCACCACTTCCGACGCGCTCCCTACACCACTGGATTTCAGCAAGCACTTGGAAAAAATGATCGACCCCCGCTTACCACTGCCCCAACGACATAGATTAGCCCTTCTTCTTGCAGACTACGAAAACCTTTTTGACATTAACCCCGCAAAGCTGGCGCAAACTTCACTTGTACAGCACCGAATGGATACTGGCGACTCATCGCCTGTTCGAAGCCGACCGTACAGACTTTCCCCAGCAGAACGCTGAGTAATTCAGACACAGATCGATGATATGCTTCAAAAGAAAGTAATCGAACCATCATCCAGTCCATGGTCTTCTCCCGTTGTTCTTGTTAAGAAGAAAGACGGCTCTTGGCGTTTCTGCATTGACTACCGCAAACTAAATAAAGTTACAAAAAAGGACGTTTATCCACTCCCCAGAATAGACGACACTCTCGACACACTCCAAGGGTCTTCGTATTTCTCTTCCATGGACCTCCGAAGTGGTTACTGGCAAATTCCTGTCGCCAGTGACGACAAGCCCAAAACCGCATTTATTACTTCAACTGGTCTGTATCACTTTAACGTGATGCCATTTGGACTTTGCAACGCTCCAGCCACCTTTGAGCGTATGATGGACTCTCTACTACGCGGCCTTACATGGAACATCTGTTTGTGCTACCTCGACGACGTCGTCGTGTTCGCCCCGAACTTCGACGAGCACCTACACCGGCTGCGTATGGTCCTGGAGTGTTTCCGAGCCGCCGGTCTACAACTTAATTCCAAGAAATGTACGTTTGCTGCTCCACAAATCAAAGTACTGGGTCACCTCGTCAGTGCTTCCGGCATCAGCCCAGACCCCGACAAACTTCGAGCTGTTGCTGAATTTCCTGTACCACTGAAAGTGAAAGATGTTCGGGTCTTCCTGGGGTTATGCACTTACTTTCGAAAATTTATTCGTGGTTTTTCTGACATCGCGGAACCTCTCAATAATTTACTAAGGAACGGTGTACGCTTTCAATGGACCAAAGAGCAGCAGGACTCGTTTGAGTCCTTAAAGACAGCGTTAACCTCCGCCCCCATTCTTGGACATTTCGTCGAAGGCGCAGATACAGAAATAAGAACAGACGCCAGCGGCCACGGTCTGGGAGCAGTTTTGGCCCAGAACATTCGAAATGAGCAACGAGTAATAGCATACGCCAGTAGAACTTTGACTAGCTCTGAACGAAATTTCTCAACGACTGAAAAAGAATGTTTAGCGGCTATTTGGGCAATTACAAAGTTCCGCCCCTACCTATTAGCAGCGAGATGTTTTAGTGGCGCCCTCCTAGGTTACCTTTCGTGACGTCATTACCTTGTGAACAACAAGTTCGATGGTGTTTGTAAGGAGCATGGTGGAAGCTTGAAATCATTGCGCTCTTAAAGCAACACTACCAACACCGTCGAAATTGAAGCTCTTCCATTCCTCTTATTTCCGTCGATGAGAAATCCTTTGCTGACGTCATAGTCAGCATTCGGCCAATCGCTGAAGGCCGACCACAGCGACGCTTTCGATCGCGCACATCGCCAATATGGTTCACCATTCTGCATTGTGACTGACCACCATGCCCTCTGCTGGCTGGCAAGCCTCAAAGATCCAATGGGCCGTCTTGGCCGATGGTCATTAAAGCTTCAACACTACACTTTCACGGTTGTCTACAAATCAGGTAAACGCCATCTCGACGCTGACGGTTTGTCCCGATGCCCACTTCCTGCCGACCCTATACTCCCAGCACGGCTCAACACGGCAGACCCAATAGCAGTCCTCGACAACGTCGACATACAGTCGGCACAGCTGTCTGATGCCTTTTTGAAACCCATTATTGACACCCTCCACGGCACCCTGCGGCACCCAACTCGTCGTACGGAACGCCGTGCCCGCCTGTTCACTCTTCGTGACGGCGTTCTTTACAGACGCAACTATGACCCCCAAGGACGACCGTGGCTGCTCGTCGTGCCACGGCACCTTCAAAAAGAACTCATTCGCATCCACCACGACGACCCTACAGCCGGACACCTCGGGTTCTCCAAAACATACTTCCGAATTCGCGGCAAGTACTTCTGGAACGGAATGCAACGCACCATCACACGATATGTTCGCGCGTGTCACCAATGCCAGACCAAGAAAAGGCCTACAACAAAACCTGCAGGAGCACTACGGCCCATCCCTCCCCCTAACCACCCGTTCCAACGCATAGGTATAGACTTCCTTGGCCCTTTTCCACTCTCGACAGCAAATAACCGCTGGGTAATCGTCGTCGTCGACTACTTCACACGCTACGCCGAAACAAAAGCCGTGCCAGCCGCCACAGCCTGCGAAGTGGCTAAGTTCTTCCTGCACTCCATCGTGCTCCGTCACGGTGCCCCTCAATACCTAGTCACAGACCGCGGTACTCCATTCATAGCTCACTTGCTTCAAGAACTCCTCCGCCTCACTAATTCCGTCCACAACATCACGAGTGCGTATCACCCACAAACAAATGGCCTCACCGAACGTTTCAATCGAACTCTAGCTCATATGATCGCCATGTATGTCGCAGACGACCACAAAAATTGGGACGCCATTCTTCCATACGTCACGTACGCATATAACACCAGCCGCCAAGCCACCACAGAATACTCCCCTTACTTCCTTTTATACGCAAGAGAGCCACTCTCAACTTTGGACACCGTTTTACCCTATGTTGATGACAGTGCACTTCACGATCACACCGACGAAGTTCTCTACCACGCAGAGGAAGCAAGACAGCAGTCCAGGATTCACACACTACAGACGCAGCAACAGCAAACCCTTCGTCATGCGGAAACCCATACTGATGTCGCGTACCAAGTAGGCGACGAAGTTCTCCTCTGGACACCTATACGCTCTCCTGGGAAGAGCGAGAAACTTCAAAAACGATTCACTGGCCCCTTCAAGATATTACGACGCCTCTCATCCACCAACTACCAAGTTGCTCCAGTTTCGCCCCCTCGTGACCAACGTTCAAAACCAGTCGACATAGTGCATGTCGCACGCATGAAGCTCTACCACCGCCAAGCACCATAAAAGCACGTGCCGGCGGTCCGTCACTTTCCTCGCCGGGAGGGTAACTGTGAGGAAAGAAGACGACGTGGCGCGAGTGGCGCGCTCGAGGCTCTGCCTCGGGGGGACCCGCGCGATTCGATTTGGACTGACTTCGCCTGGCTGCGCTTCGGCACTGACCATCCTCTGAAATCCCTCAATCGTCTCATTAAACCTGCACATCATCGCCTCACAATATATATATATATATATATATATATATATATATATATATATATATATATATTGTAAGGAGTGTCTGGCGAAGGACTATGCCAGGCGCACGTGCTCCGTAAAGACCAAGATGGCCGCGAGGGGACGAATACGGGATGGAAAAGACGACGACGACGAACCGGGGGAACGTGCAGTTAGGTGCTTGGATTGCAAACGGATAGTAAAGGTTCCATCCTAACATGTGGGGGCTCGTCCGGGATCGAAGATGGACAACCTGGAGGTGCCGGATGAATTGATAGCTCGCCTTTTAAGACAAACCGACGGATCCGCGATGCAGCGGGAGCAAGTTTCTGTTCAAGTGCGCCAACGGCTACTGACTGCTGCAGTGCCCCAGCCAACGGACCCGAGGTGACCGCGGATGCAGTCCACCCGTCTGGCGGCCCTCTGCCAAGAATTGCGGCGCAGTTGCAGAAGTTTGCAGGCTTCAGTGATCGACAGTCGCCCGAAGAATTTATCTAGAAGCCAGAAAACTTTTGCTTGATTACGGGAGTCACCATTGAAAACCGTCTCAGCCAGGTCGTTCCCGCTGCACTGGAAGGGAGCGCCAAATTATGGTGGCGTTTTATCGGTGACTTCGGCAGTTGGGATGATTTCAAGACGGGGTTTCGTGCCGAGTTTGCCTCAATCGACGCCAAGCGACGTCTAAAGGACGAGTTGAGACACCGCACTCAACACCCCGAGGAGAGCCTCAAGGAATTCATTTACACCATCGCCGAATTTTACGAGAGAATCGGGGAAGAGGTGCCAGACTCCGAAAAGCTCGACCGCGTACTGCGCCAAATGCATCTCCAGCTGCAGGATTTGGCGGAAGGGACGCAGTACGCCAATTTGAGCGAGCTTGCCAAGACAGCGGATGGCCTCATGGAGCGTGCCTGGCGGCGTCTTCAGTACAAGCCGCCCCCCACAAGAAGCAACCAGGTGGCCGGTGACCTAGCTTTCCGGGCACAAGGTAACAGCGACTTCCCCGGGACGGAGGCTGCGATTCCCGGTATACTCTCGCACCGGCTCTAGCAGCGGCTGTGTCATCTGCAACAGTCGCTATGCCGTCGACGTATCGTTGGCCACTCCACCCTGCGGCAATCGAACCAGCCTACTACAGGGACCAGCTTTCAGGACCCACGACGTCAGGGGGAATTGCAGATTTAGTTCTGCCGATGTCTCAGTGGCATCAGCGCCAACAAGGTGCCGACCGTTGCCGGAGATGTGGAGGAATAGGTCACCCCGCTCGCAGCTGTGCCACGGGTCGGCGTTTGGGTCCAGGTCTCTGCTTCAGGTGCCAACAGCCTAGCCATTTTCAAGCACAGTGTCCGGGAAACGGACACTGGTAGATGCTGTCCCGGTGAGCATCTACGACAGAGCGCTGCAAGTGGCGACTACTGCCGGGGGGGAAAGAGCCTCTCCTTGACGCTACCATTGGGTCATCAACGTTCAAGGCGCTGCTCGACACAGGCTCCAGCGACAGTCTCTTGGGTCGGCCGGCCATCGCAGCTGCTCAAGCCACAGGTGCCAGTCAGGAAAAGGAGGTGCGCACGCTGCGACTGGCAACAGGTTGGTCCCAGTCCGGTGCAAGATCCGGTGGGCGGCCGGTTCCCGGAGACAACGTTTTCTGTGTATGCCCGACCTCTGCAGAGACATTGTTTTAGGAAGGGATTTTCTTACAGTGACAGGTATCTCTTTGCATGTGGCCCTTGGGGGATGGACAATTGGAACAGAGCCCCAGCGCATTGTTCCATTTGGGAAGGCCATAAAGGAAGCGAGCTTGGGGCAGAAGAATATTCGTACTCCCTGGAGAAACTCTTCAAAGAGGAGTCAACTTGCGCCACCACATCCAGTCATAGTGCTACCGAAGGCGAAGGGAGACTCTGCCAAGACACCGGGAGTGTATGCTCCTATAAAGAAATTGTTGTAGATCTTTGGGCCAATCTTCACCAAAACTCCCTGCTGCACTTCCCTTGCCGAGCACCGAATTGACACAGGAGACAGTCCACCCGTTCGTTGCAAGTTGCGCCCCGTCCATTCCAAGAAACAAAAGATCATTGACAGTTGCCTTCAAGACTTGCGGGAACAGGAACTTGTGCATAGGAGCACCAGTAAGTGAACCAGTGCACCTGTTCTGGTGGCCAAAAAGTCCGGAGGCTTTCGCCTGGCCATAGACTACCGGCCGCTCAACGAACTCACCAGGGTGCCTGTGTATTTGATGCCCTGAACCGACTGGCTGCTGGCACAACTCGGGAGAGCGGAGTGGTTCTCAAGCTTTGACCTTTCGCAGGTTTTTTTTTCCAAATCCCTATGCGCGAGGACGACATTCCGAAGACGGCGTTCATATGCCACCAGGGCACCTTCGAGTTTACAAGGATGCCGTTTGGTGTTGCAGGTGGTCCAGCCTCCTTTCAAACGCTGATGGACAGAGTCCTAAATGGAATCAACCACCAATTTGCTATGGCATTTATGGACGATGTGCTTGTGTATTCAGAGACGCTGGACAGCCATGTCGCACATGTCCGAGAAGTCCTGGAGCACATCAAATCAGCAGGACTCACCATGAACCCCGACAAGGTTCAGGTGTGCTGCCAGTCGCTGAAGTTTTTGGGCCATGTAATAAGCCGTGGACAATGTAGGCCGGACGACGGGAAGGTGTTGGCGGTGCTCGACTACCCCCGACCTGCCACAGCCAAGCTGCTGCAAGCCTTTTTGGGATTGGTTGGCTATTACCGGAACTTTATCAAACAGTTTTCCAATATTTCCCGCCCCCTCACCGATCTCTTGAGAAATGACCGAAAGTGGATCTGGAATCACCAGCAGGAGCATGCCTTCACCCTGCTCAAGGATGCACTGGCTCACGATGCGGTGATGAGTTTGCCAAACCTGAATTGGCCCTTCGTCGTCGAAACAGATGCAAGCGGAGTTGGCATAGCTGCAGTGCTTCTACAGGAAGGCTCCGACCAACTACAACCGGTGTCCTTCATCAGCAGGGTGCTGACCGAATCTGAGCAATGTTACACCGTCCAGGAGTGGGAGTGTCTCGCAGTGGTCTGGGCAGTAGGTAGACAAGTTCAGACCTTACCTCGAGTTTACCGAGTTTGAAATCCACTGCGACCACTCCTCACTATCCTGGATGTTCAGCACCGACCAGGCCTCCCCAAGAGTCAAGCGTTGGATGCTTCGACTCCAGGGCTTCAACTGCAAAATCAAGCACCGGAGAGGGCTTGCGAATATCCCAGCAGATGTCCTCAGTAGGGCACCTCTCCAGCAGGTAGACATACCTGATCAGAGCCTGCCTGAGACGCTGTTTTCCATCTGTGCACCAGAGTCGGAGCCTCAGATCACCTTTGAGGCAGCTGCAGCAGTGTCCCTGATCGACGATGTCACCTGCTTGAGCGACAGAGGAAGATTAATTGACGAGCAAAAGCAGGACACTCTTTTGTCGAGGCTCCTGAGTGTTAAAGAAGGCATGAAGCTTCCTGATGATGACCCTGACCGGCGCCTAGTGGCGGACTTGGCGGAAACAACCGAAGTAGAAGCCAACGGTCTGCTCGTTCAACTACGCGGGGAAAGAAAGGTGCCCTGGCTCCCTACCCACCTTCGCCAATTGGCACTCAAGATGTCACATGACCATCCCACAAGCGCTCACGCAGGTTTTTTCAAAACTCTAAAACGCGTCTCGTCCCGATTTGTCTGGTTGGGAATGAGAGCTGACGTCGCCAGGCACGTTCGTTGCTGTCAAGTGTGCCAACGCACTAAAGCCCGCCGCCAGAAGCCTCAAGGACTTATGAGCAGTCAGTGGGCCACTGCACCGATGGAGGAGCTAAGTGTGGATATTTTAGGACCTCTGCCCTCCACACCTAGACGCAACAAACACCTTTTGATGATAATCGACAAGTTCACAAAGTTTATCGAACTTTTTCTTTTACGAACAGCAACCAGCAAAAACATTATAGAGTGCATGGTGCAAGTTTTCTGCCGACACGGCACACCTGTTTCAATCTGCAGTGACAACGGCAAGCCATTCGTCAGTAAACTGTGGCGAGGTCTCCTAAGCCACTGGGGGATCGCCGACCGCCACACTGTGCCATACAGGCCATCAGGACAAATGGTAGAGAGGCACAATGGCACGGTGAAGGAGAGCCTTAGAGCATATTGTTCTACCCACAGAGACTGGGACTAGCACATTCCTGAAATCGCTTTCGCGATGCGCACGGCCGAAAGCGTCGTTACCGGATTTACCCCAGCCTTCCTTTGCTACGGCCGAGAGCTTCGCACCCCGTGGGAAGTGGCGGGACTCAAGAATGACAGCGAGCCACCAGCTTCAGCATGTCATGCTTTTGCGACGGAAGTCACTCGGCGCCTGCACGACGCACTCGATTTCGCTCGAGATCACCAAGAGAAAGCAAGGCAGGCCCAGAAGACTTATTACGACCGGCACCGGAAGCCTGCAACAATACGTCAAGGGGACCTTGTCCTTCTTGATGCCCACACATTGAGCGATGCGGCCAAAGGCATTACTGCGAAGCTTGCTCCACGGCGCACGGGGCCCTTCCGTGTGTTCCAGTGCCTGGGTGCTAACGACTTTGTGCTTAAGGACCCAGTTACTGGGCGAAACCGGCACGTGGCTCACGCGGACCAGCTGACACCGTACCACGAGCCAGTTCCAGATCTACTCCCGCCTGGTTCACGTCTCAAGAGGGGAAGACCTGTAAGGAGTGTCTGGCGAAGGACTATGCCAGGCGCACGTGCCCCGTAGAGACCAAGATGGCCACGAGGGGACGAATACGGGATGGAAAAGACGACGACGACGAACCGGGGGAATGTGCAGTTAGGTGCTTGGATTGCAAACGGATAGTAAAGGTTCCATCCTAACAATATATATATATATATATATATACTGGCTCCTAGCTGGACTACTCCTTCAACGGCAACACCGTAACATTTTGGTGGAGGTGCGTCCCCTGCGCCTCTTCGCTCACTAACCACAAAGCTTCTCCGAAGTTTGAAGCAGCTTGCCCCAACGATGTCTCGAGGTGAGGTGTCAGGCACTCAAAATCTCAGTGCTGGCTCCGTCCCCTACCGACAGCGAGACCCTCCCACCTTCGGCGGCTTCGGAAGCGATGACGTGGATGACTGGCTCCGCAACTTCGAGCGCGTCAGCACTCAGAACGCCTGGGACAACACCCTAAAATTGGCCAATGTGGATTTCTACCTACGTGACACCGCCAAGGTATGATTTGACAACCATGAAGATCAGATAGCTACGTGGAACGCATTCAAGACCCGTCTATCAGATGTCTTCGGATGCCCTACCTGCCGAACACAGGACGCGACCCGCAAGCTTGCGACTCGCGCTCAGTCCGGACTCGAGACAACCACGGCTTACATTGAAGACATACTGGCTCTGTGTAAACGCGCGAACCCGGCGATGCCTGAATCGAAAAAAGTCAGCCATATCATGAAAGGGATTGCAGAAGACGCATTCAGCATGCTGATTCCTCAGAGTCCAACCACAGTCGCCAGACTCCAGGAACAGTGCCAGCGATGGGAAGCGCTTCGGAATCGGCGCATTTCAGGAGCAAAAAACATCACTCGCCTCCAGAATTGCGTCGCGTCATCCCCACTTTCATCGACCGGCGACATCGCTTCCCTCATCCGAAAAATAATCAAAGAAGAGCTCGCCGCCTTGTCTCCCGCGCCTCAACGAAGCTTATCGACAGAGGCACATCTTACCCCCGACGAGTTACGAACACTCATTCGAACTGAGTGTCTCGATTTTCACCTCCTCCCGTCGAGACCACATCTTTACCTCTACCAGCGGCACCCCTACCACCCGACGCAGTATGCGCTACGTCTCCGGCACAATATTATCAGCCCATCACGATGTACCATCCTGACCCTCGTACATCTTTTCCCCGGCCTTATCCTGAACAACGACCTTGGGCTCCTCCAGTAGTTCCTCCGAACTACTTCACGGACCGTCGACCAACTTGCTTCTACTGTGGTATACCAGGTCATATTTCGCGCTTCTGTCGCGGTCGGTTGTCGGACACTGCAAGAACCACATCTAGCTCCCGGTACTTTACGCCATATAAATTCAACCGGCTCTACAACCAACCTACCGAGGTTGATGATCCCCGCTTAGGTCAACAACGGCGCTCGTCATCTCCTTCCAATCGTGGTCGCAAACACCGCAGCCCCTCAACCGCATACCGGCAGCCCTCCCCTCTCCGTGGGCAGTCCACCTTTCAAAAAGCTTTCCTCGATGGGGAAAACTAAATGAGGCAGCTAAATGGGGTACGGCTGCTTCTTGGTTTCCTCGACATCCCCCGCCGACTGTTTCCTCATTTAATATAATTGACATAATCATGAAAAAGGTAAGACTGGCAGCACTTGTTGATACTGGAGCATAAATTTCAATAATTAGCGAGAACATTCGAAAAACGTTAAAGCTTGTTACCACGCCCTGGGACGGTGGCAGTCTCCGTGGAGCCAACACGTCCCTGATACATCCTATTGGGCTAGTCTCCATTGAAATTTCTATCGATAACGAACCTCATCGCCATTGCTTTGCTGTCTTGGACAATTGCACACACGACATAATTTTAGGATGGGATTTCTGAGCCAACCGAGGAGCACTCATTGACTGTGGCACACGCACACTTCTCCTCGGCGAAGATGCGAATGACGCTTCCACACCTCGACAACAATGTGTATCTTTCCGCGCAGTGAATCACACACGGATAGCACCATTTACTGGCGCTATTGTACAATTGGCAGCATCTGTGACGGACGACACCTACATGCTGGAACCAAATCGCGAAGTGTTATTTCAGAAGGGACTTGCTTTACCCATGACAATTATAACGTGTACTGCGGCCAAAACCACCGTTTTTATAGCAAATACCACTAACATTGCCCAAGACTTGTCAGCTGGTACCTGCGTGGCCTTCACAACAATTAACAACATAGAGTATGTAAACACTGTCAGTGATCATACTGTAACCCTAGCATATCTCCTTCAAGTTGCTTTGGAAAAACGTTAGCACTGATTTGCCACCAAAGCAGCAGGATACCCTATACACGCTATTATGCTCCTTCATTGACATTTTGTATTTTAACTCTCGGCCTCTGGCTCAAACGTCTGCTGTTTAGACACTATCGATACTGGAACAGAAAAACCCATACGCAGCCGTCCGTATCGAGTTTCACGTTCTGAACGAGAAGTCATCCAGAGGCACGTGTGTGACATGTTACAGCAAAATATAATTGAAGAATCCGCAAGTCCCTGGTCTTCTCCCATAGTGCTTGTCAAAAAAAAAAAAAAAAGAAGGCACATGGCGTTTTTGTGTTGATTACAGACGACTCAACAAAATTACCAAAAAAAGATGTTTATCCCCTTCCCCGAATTGATGATGCCCTTGATACGCTACATGACGCCAAATATTTTTCGTCGATTGACATGCGCTCGGGTTACTGGCAAATTAGCGTTGACGAAAAAGATCGAGAAAAGACAGCGTTCGTAACACCCGATGAACTTTACCAGTTTCGAGTCATGCCTTTTGGCTTATGCAATGCTCCTGCAACTTTCGAACGTATGATGGATTCGCTACTCCGCAGGTTGCACAGGACAACATGTCTGTGTTACCTGGATAACGTTGTCGTCTTTTCGTCTACTTTTCCCGAACATCTATCTCAATTGACAACTGTTTTAAAATGCTTCCGAAACGCCGGCCTTCAACTCAACTCTAAAAAGTGTCTTTTTGGTACACGAGAAATCAAAATTCTTGGACATGTCGTCAGCCGCCACGGAATATCACCAGACCCAGAGAAACTCCGCGCTGTTACCGACTTTCCACGCCCCTCAACAGTTAAGGCACTCCGTTCATTCCTTGGACTCTGTTCATATTTCCGACGATTTATTTGCGGATTTGCTGCCCTTTCCGCTCCTTTAAGCTCTCTTCTCAAAAAAGATCGACCGTTCATATGGTCTCAAGATCAAGAGGATGCATTCGCAACCCTGAAGACCGCATTGACCACCAAGCCAGTCTTGTCACATTTTCACCCTGCTCTTGATATCGAACTTCACACCGATGCAAGCGGTTATGGACTTGGTGCTGTACTGATGCAGAAGCAAGACGCTCGCGAACATGTTGTCGCATATGCAAGCCGAACTTTGTCCAACGCAGAGATGAATTACACCATCACTGAAAAAGAATGCCTTGCCATAATTTGGGCAGTCAGCAAGTTTAGACCTTATATATTTGGGCGTCCGTTTAAAGTGGTTACTCATCACCACGCTCTGTGCTGGTTATCAAACTTGAAAGATCCTTCTGGACGTCTGGGACGATAGGCACTGAAACTCCAAGAATCCGACGTCTCTATATTTATAAGTCTGGGAAACAACACGACGCGCCTCACTGCTTATCTCGGAGTCCCATCCCACCCTCACCAGAAACTCCCTCTTCTGCTGTTGCCGCAATTGCTTTGGCCTCTAGTTTGGATTTTGCTCTGGAACAATGGAGAGACCCACACTTACAACAGATTTTCAACTGTCTGAACAAAACCCACCTCACCCGCCACGAACAACGGCTTGTTGGCCCCTACACAATGCAGAATGACGTACTGTATCCATGGCATGGATACAGTGAGGTGGATCGAGAGGATGGAGAAGTCCAGCTGGTGCGGTCGTTGGCTTTTTTCGTCGCTGACATTGGACGCATGACGCTACGTACTTGGAGACGTCGCGGTACATACCGTACCAGTAGAAGGTATTGCGCACACGCATATAAGTTTTAATAAAGCCCAGGTGTCCAGCTGTTGGAACCCCTCCTTCTTACACACAACGGTAACCGCTGGGTCATTGTTGCCATGGACCATTTGTCACGTTATGCAGAGATCGCTGCCTTACAGTCCGCAAACTCAGACGAAGTCGCCACATTTCTCTTGCACAATATCATTCTGCGACAGGGCCCCCCTCGTGACATACTGAGCGATCGAGGAACAGTATTTCTCTCCCAGGTGATACAAAAACTATTACATCTCTGTGGAATCATTCATAGACCCACAACACCATATCATCCACAAACAAATGGCTTGGTGGAACGTTTCAATCGCACCATTGCCGATATGATTTTCATGTATGTCCAGTCTGACCAACGCCAATGGGATGCTGTTCTTCCGTTCGTTACTTAAGCTTACAAAACTGCTGTTTAAGACACTCACGGCTATTCTCCATTTTATCTTCTCCATAATCACCCTCCCACCACATTCTTGGACACGCTCCTACCTTACCGTCAAAATGACGAACTTCCGGACACTGTTGCACATCTCGTGTGTCGTGCTGAAGAAGCGCGCCAACTTGCCAGGCTACGCACACGTACATCCCAGCAACGCCAATGCCGACGGTATAACAAGACTCACCGCCCCGTTTCATATGAAATAGGTGACCTTGTTTTACTCTGGACGCCTCAACGACACCAGGGCTTCGCTATCAAGTTCCTCCACCGCTACATCGGCCCGTACGTAGTCGTCCGCAAACTATCCGACCTTTCATACCACGTGCAGCAACAGCAAGACACTACTGACCGACGCCGAAAAACCTCCGATGTAGTCCACGTCGCCCGCATGAAGCCCTACACCCCCCGACCCACCGCCCTCATTACAAAAACAAAAAAATAGCATTCTTCGTTAATTGCGGTCGGGACGACCGCGAAAAAAAGGGGGGGGGGGGGGGGTAATGTTACTTAGAAGAAGAAAAAGAGGGCGGGCGACCTTTCGAGCTGAGCCCGGCAGTTCCAAATAAAAAGCCGATCGCCAGACACTGGCTCCTAGCTGGACTACTCCTTCAACGGCAACACCGTAGCAATATATATATATATATATATATATATATATATATATATATATATATATATATATATATATATATATATATATATATATATATATATATATATATATATATATATATATATATATATATATATATATATAATAAACAAGTATGCTCAAACTCTTTTGCTTGCTGAGTAGTAGATTCCGAGACTATACTCCTCAATATGGCATTTTATCATCTGTTCCTTTCTCTACAAAGCACAAAGGTAATTAAATCTGGTAAGAACAAATGATCGTAAACAAGCCTCTAAGAAATCCTAATGACGACAACCAACGATTTGTTACGATACTTGTATGTTCGTCACAAGAACGTGGTTGAGTTTATACGTCAACTGCAGAATAGAAATCCTTCCCGAGCACGAACTGTAGGTTTCTCGCACGCTACGTGCCAAAAAACAAGCGTCCTATGACAATAAAAAAAAGGAAACTTTTTGCACTTTATAACGTTTCTTTTTTCTTATCGTTGAGGCAAGAACCATCGTAAGAGCAGAAATGCCGAAATAAGCGAGCGGTAGAGAGCAGAATAGTGACAAACGTATAAGATTTACCAGAAAAAAAGGTCTTCTATCAAGCAAATCCAGTGTCAACAAGGCGAATCAACAGTGACACTATATTTTATTTTTATTTTTACTTCGAGAGGAGAAAACTAAACGCCGTGTCTTTCTCTCTGGAACAGCCGAAACTGCATCGTCTTTTTCTAAAAATAGCTGTCCCCATTAGGGAAAGTTTGAGCAAGCCGGAGGGAGCATTCCGGAACAGCCAGTCAGATTTCCCTCTCACCGCTCCCCAAACACGCCGTTGCACTCAATGTCGACCCCTTGAATTTAGCCGGAGAGGGCCGTATCGACGTTTAAGTGGCACCGCGGGCACATCAATTTGGAGACTGTCTTGCACGCCTCGTCCTCCTCTCCTCTGTCCCCAAACCGTCTACTCCTCCCCGATCCTCGCTTGCATGCTGTCTTCATCCCTCACTCCTTTTCCCACTCTCGAACGTATTTGTGTGCCTGAGAGTCGACTGTTTTCAAGAAATTCTTTCTTTGTTTATGCGTTCTAATTTCCTTTACTCTCTGTCGTTCTCCGCCTCGTTCTCTCTATTCCCTTCTGAACCTTTCGCCTGTGCCGATATGTCTCCCTCTTTCCGCCCTACCACTTTCTCGTCGTTTTCCTCGCCTCGCTATATTTCCCCACCGCCCCCTTCTCCATGCCTCTCGACTCCCCCACCTCCTCCCTAGGGCTCCGACGGAAATCGCGTCCTCCTCCGAGCACGCGTCTTCATTTCCCTGCCTCTATTTCCCCATTGATTTCCCAACTGCGTCTCTCTTCGGTAATTCCCCTCATTCCTTTCAGAGGTTTCTCTCCCTTTCTCCTCTACACACTTCTCCAGAGGGCTGAGTTACCGCCCATCACTCTACTCTACTTTCCCCTTTCTCCCGTTTCTTGCCTACATACTTCCCCGGAGAGATCCCCCAGTTTACCGCCCCTATCACTCGGTCCCAGTCTTTTCCCCTCATCTCTACTCTGCTTCCCCTTTCTAGGGACGATCGAACTTTTACCGCAACCACAGCGGTAAGCGGGCAGGGCACGGAGAGACTCTCTGCTGCCGTCGAGAGGGTTCGCGTTGCATGCATAAGCGTCCTCCAGTTTCCGGCCGCCGGAGGGCAGGCAGTCAAGCACGGGGCTCTGATTTGCATGCACCCTTGCTTTCATGCGAAGGTAAGGCAAAAAGATAAAACTAAGGACAGCCAGCCCTTGAGCACGCAAATGATATTGTGTACGAGCTCTTCGGTTATACATGGCCCTGGCAGGGCGAGCATGCTCGCGGCCGCACAGTGCGAGCTCGTCCGTCTCGTATATGATTACGAGTTTTTATAGCCTCCTCGTGTCGGCTTCGCTGAGCTATGGTTCCCGAAAATAGCGGCGGTCGTCGCGCCGTACGCATCTGCTATACGACGCGCGGGCGCGGCGCGGTGTTACTTTCGGCAGCTATTTCAATGTTCCGCTGCTGCCCGCGCCGCGTGTAGCTCGAATGTCCGCGCTAGGGAGATTACGTCATCTCGCGGATCTCTCGTCGACGTGCCTTTTTTTGACACGCGTGTTGAACACATGTGCTGGGTTATTGCCGTCATCTCATCGTTGATACCTGAATTGTTTTACCGTCGTTTTTTTTTTTTCGGGGTGCGTTATTTTATTTTATTTCTTACGTCCTAACTTTTTTTATTGGTCCCAATTTCGAGGCGTGGGTATTGCTGTATTTCTTGCTACGGGTGAAATTATGTTTGTACAAAAATGTAGAGGGCGTGTTATATATGCGTGTGTGTGTCTGTGTGTGTGTGTGTGTTTTGCAGCTGACTCGCGAACGTCGAGACTCTCTTGCGGCTCGATATTTTGTGCTTAGTTTCCTGCTCGTCTGCCTCGGCTTTAATGACCTCGACTATTATTTGCGCTTGTTATATTTCTTTTCTTGTTCCGTCTCTTCTTTCTGCCGAAAACGAGGTGCGCTGAGAGATTGGGAGCCGACAGGAACAGACAAAAAAAAAAAAGAAAGACTAAAAGGTGGCACCGCCTCTTTTAGGTAATTAGAGAATGGAACTGTTCTCTTCAGGTTCCCTTTGTTCTCTCCCCTTTCTTTTCGCTTTTGTTCGTGAGAGGCTAACTCGGAAAGAAGTATCAAGGGACGGGGTCCTTTTAAAAGCTCAATGGCTGTAACCACCCGGGCCCTTTTCAAGACGAAGAGTATGGCCGAGTTATTATGTTCCCGGCCGGTGAGACTTATGAACGCATCGCTGGCTAGGCTTTGCAGCTTTATTTGATTTCAGCGGCTGATGAGCTGTCTGCAGAACATAGTCGCGCGCAATTCCCGTCATCTCCTATTCTTGAAAAAAAAGAATGTTAATCAGTCTCCGCACAGATGACGAGATCTTTTTCTGTTCTCATACTTGCCAGCTATCCTTGGAACAGTGCCGATTGTTGGGCGAGTTGTTGCTGAATTTGAGAATAGATGGCAACGACCGCTCGAAGACAGAAACGAAAGAAGAAGAACTGGACGCACAGTGGTCTCCAGTTCTCCTCCGTTTGTCCTTGTTTGCCTTTGAGCGCTACCATAGATTCTCATATCCCAGAAAAGATTCGACCTTGTTACCCTAACATTGTTTTTGATGAGACTGTGCTCGCAACTTTTGATTAAGTTTAAAATTATAATAGCAGAAAGGCGTAGCATTTGTAAACACACACATTCACACATACACCCACGTGCGCGCACACACACACACGCACGCACGCGTACACACGCACACACACACACACACACACACACACTAAAACTTGGTCGTTTCTGAGATCCATCATTCGAAACTTTATTCCGAGAACTAAGTTTAGCATCAATGACTTAAACTCGGGTTATGCGTAAATTATGGAGTTCGGAAAATTAAATTTGTCGCGTACGTATATTGTATCTTGCAGTTCTCTCCTGAAGAAGAATGCGAAAGCTGTGCGTATCTGATGTTTCTTTGAGATGAGCTTGCGGTGACGTCGTCATAGGCGAAACTAAACGAACGTCCTTGATAAAATACACAGGGACCTGCATGCCTACGATTGCCGCTTCTAAAAGCAATCAGGGCACGTAGAAAACGCAAGAATAATAAAGATGACATCGGCAAGAGGCTTTTTTTAACGCAGAATGGGCTCATGGGTTGGTGCGTGTGACGATAAAACGTCATGTAGGTTCCATTGGCGCACAAAAAGCACTTTGTTCCTCACCGCAAATTTGTACACGGACTCTCGCTTCAATGCTCTGCCCCTACTCCAGCGGAGCGACTCGATTTGGTGTCGGTACACGCAAAACATTCTAGGAATCTAAAAAAAAAAAAAAAAAAAATCGAATACATGTTTTTTGCTGGCAGATGAAGTGCATTTCATATTCTTTGAAGCTGGCAGCAGTACATGGTTCCACTTGTTTGATTTAATTAAATATAAATATTAAAAAAACAAATAGTTGCATCTTAAACACAAAAAGTATCGAACACTTAGAAATATTTTCTCAAACTCAGGCCACACATTTTGCGAGCGACTTTCGATTTTTAAGATAAGGACTATATAGCCTTATAAGCCGCCTAACCTGTCATAAATATAAAAATAAACTGCAATATCTTATTACCGTGGGCTTGAATATATGTATAGACTGAAGAGAACTGCTCGTTTGTGGTGGCCCATCGGAATTTTTTCTTTCAGCACACGTTGAACGGATAAAAGCCGGCAGTCGCGGAATATGTATTTACTGACAGGATGAGAACCGCAGTGATTTTATACTTCAATTGCCCCCCCCCCCCCCCCCCCCCACCCATAGAAGGCACGAAGTAGGAGATCTGCGTGTCGATTGAATACTTTCGAGATGGCGAGACGCGAATAAGGGGCACGCGGAACACAACACACAAGTTGTCCCGGTGTCTGTTATACGTACTGTGTGTGTCCCTTATTTTTTTTTTTTTTTGTTTCTTTCTGCGTTCGTCAATCTTTATCTTAAGGCCGAGAGATCTCCACTGAAAAGAAACCACCAACACCGGTATACGTTGTGCGCTGCTTGCGGTGCTCGTCGTCGCCTTCCCGGAGGAATCTATGTCAAGGAAAGATGCACGACTGTAACCCTTTGTCTGTGGAGCAAAAAAACAAAATTGAATCAGCGCGACTCGCCAAAGGGGGGAATGCAGGCGGCATCGGGTATACGTCCGCGCGCTCCATCCTCGAGGTTTGGCCCTCCTTCTTCCACTCCAAAACCGAACGTGACTTTAGCGACGAAGTTTACAACAACATTAGTAGGCGCACTCGTACACGCCATTGTCCCCCCTCCCCCTCCCTCACCCCCAACCCCACCAAAAAAAGAAAGAAAAAGAAGCACCAAATATTAAATAAATGAACGTCGAAAGCGAGCGAGAAAACTTCCGAAACGTTCTCGGGCTTTTAAATGTTATTTTTTGTTTGCCCCCCCCCCCCCCCCCCCCCCTTCCCCGCGGAAACGAATTCCAATTTCGGGTCAATACGCAGGGAAGGGCTTTGTCAGAGTTTGATTCCCGGCACCTTAGTTTTCTCCTGCCCTTACTAAATTTTTTTCTCTCACTTTTTTCACTCTTTTTTTATTTATCATGCTTCTCTAAACGTGCTAGGCAGCCCATTTCCTCAATTCCCCCCCCCCCCCCCTTTTGTCTGTTACCTTCTTTTTTTTTTATTGTTCCCCCCTTTACTTTGTGTCTTAGCCATCTTGGCGCACTCTCCGCCTGATGGTCTTCGGAAATATTCGCTCCTAGAGAAGACAGTCGCCACGCCGACAGAAAGAGAAAAGGAGACGAATGTCCCCGCTCGGCGGGCGCGTCGAGGTATACGAAAAATCTCGAGGTGTGGCGAAATAACAAGCAGAAAGAAATATCACTCGGCAGAAAGTGCGTGGCCCTGGAAGCGCGAAGCGGGCCAGGAAACGAACATTTACTTCCGAAAGGAAGCTTTTTCTTTTTACATGTGTGTGTGCGTGTGCGTGTGCGTGTGCGTGTGTGTGTGTGCGTGTGTGTGTTTCTCGTCCTCATATTTCATTGTTGCCGTCGGCAAACGCCAACTCCGAAATAAACTATAAAGGGGCAAGTTATATAGTATGGAAGCTTGCGAAGATGGGAAAGGAAAAGGGAAATACGCACACATATATACATACGCACAAACATGTAAAAGGAGAGGAAAGGTTTCCAAGTTTGCTTCCGTCGCCGACATGTATTCCTATCTTTCGGGCCCCGCGCCTTAGCGCGAAGAAAGCAGTCAACGCCGGAACCCGAAATATTTCCAAAAAAATACCAAAAAAAAACGAAAGAAAAAAAAAACACGCAAAAAAAACCGGAAAGGTGTATGTACGAGAACGATCTGTTGGAATGGTTTCTTGCATTGTGTCAGTCTTTTCAGTTTTGCTTTTCAGAAACCTATCTTTTATATGTATTCATTTTTGATTTGTCTTTTTGTGTTCCTTGGGGGGAAAGCGTGAAGGGGTAAAGGTAGAGAGTTTCGGGACCGATCCACGGAAATGCGGGGAAGCATACAAAGCAAACTATATACGCCTAATGAGAAATCCATTGCGGCGATATGACGGTTAATGTCACACAGATTGGTTCTGGGGGGGGGGGGGGGGGGGGGGGTATTGATACTTGGTGTCTTCGCCGCTCTGAATTGTATGTGATGCTAAGCGAATAATTTTCTCCGGAAGAGAAAAAAAAAACATATGGAGGTGAGTATATTGAGTAGCGGGCCGGAAAAAGAGGAAGGAGGGAGGAGGGGGGGGTGGGGGGGAGGGGAGGCACGAGAAGCGAGTTTGTTTCAAAGCTGGGTTACGCTGCAGACACCGTCGGCGCGCCGTCTACGTCGTCGACGTCGTTTGCATAATGTTCGAGGAAGAAATGGAGGGAAAATTCTATACCTTCGAAGCCCGAATGCGAAGCACACGCAAGAGCAAACCCAGACTTCGCCAGCGACGCCAGAGAAAGAAATAAGTGCCATACTAGAAAAACAAGATAATATCGGGAGCGAAGGGGGGGGGGGGGGGGGGGAGAACCGAAACTACGAGATGATAATGGCTCCTCCGTCAAACGATCCGATACATAGGATGTTATAAGGGACGTTGCGCCACGCCCCACGACCGTTTTGTTTTCTTTTCTCTTAATCTTTTTTCTTTCTGCAGGTTTTCATAGGCTCGTCCACGTCGTCGTCGAAATCATGCGTGCTGTGTCGTTTCTACTTGTCTCTCCAGTTGCCAGAGGAGGGGCTCTATAGGCGAGGCACTGGCTTTCCGGCGGGGACCGTTACGTTGACACAATGTACTCGGGAAACAGGACGATGGTTCTCGTGTTCTCTGCAGGAGGAGTAAACCTGTCACGCCAAGGGGCTAGAGAGAGGCCACGTTTAAGAGAAGAAACAACTCAAACATTGCAGAGAGCGCTTGCAATTTAATGGTGGACACGTCCCGCGTAGATTGCCAACTCGTGCGCACGTGTGCGAGGAGGATGGTGCGTGGAGAAGATGCGCAAAGCTTGCAGACGCTTGTAAACGATCAACGTTGTTGTTTTTTTTTTGCCTTTTTGCAGTTTGTATTGCAAACCACGTGACCCTGACCAAGTAGTTGGAAACACTCTCAAAGCTAGGCACACTACAAAAGGTCCAGTTAGAACGGATCCCAGAGTGTAGGAACAAATGGTCCCGGAACTAATGGTCCTGGAACTAATGGTCCCGGAACAAATGGTCCCGGAACAAATGGTCCGGGAACTAACGGTCCCAAGTCTAGGATAGGAAAAAATGGTCCCGTAAGAAGATTGTTTTGAAACTAAGATATATCATGCAATATACTTCATCCGTTATGCAATCAGTGATTTCGTGGTGGAATGAAGGATCTCGTCTATATTTTGAGGCCGGTTACTTCGAAGAAACTGGTCGGGTATTGAACTTAATTTTATTCAAAATCATCAGAATATTTTCGAAATTAATACTGTCCAACAGTTATCTCCTAACTGTTAATTTAGTGACCTTATTCGATATTATAGGAGATATTACTATTTTCATATAAAGGGCTTTAGAATATTTATATCAGTCGGCTCAGTTGAAACGAAAAATGACCGCATCTCCACGTGGTGAATGATGTTGATTGAGGCGAAGCTCTGGTGGTGCTGATGATACTGATTTTATTGTTCATAGGTAGTGCTGATGGTGCTGATTTTTTTTTTTTATTGCTCATAGGTAGTGCTGAGTTCCGGGTTGCGTTTCGACTTTATTAATACTGCTTTATGATCGGTGAAATGCAGACCCAATGGTTCTTCTAGCAGATCAGCTTGGATCCGCTAGAAGCCGTGGGAACGCATCTCCACCGCTTGAGTCAACAGTCCATGTCAGAAAGAGAATGTGTGGTGTGGAACGTGGTTATATACGCATTTGAGCATTTGACCGCAGCGCCCTCTCGTCTATAAACGTTGAGCCAATGCATGCAAAGTTTAACGCGATTATATACGCATTTAACCGCTGCGCCCTCGCCTGTTTAGACGTTGAGCGGCTACATGCAACGTTTCATCCATGACAGAAACCCCAGCTCTTGAGTTACTACCACATCTCAGAGCCCCCTACTCGTCCCGCAGTCGTGGCCGAGTGGTTAAAGCGATGGACTAGAAATCCATTGGGGTCTCCCCGCACAGGTTCGAATCCTGTCGACTGCGCAAACATTTTTTTCTTCCTTTGTGAGCACGGACGCCGGACGGACGGACAAGGCTAGACCCTAAGGAGCTGGGCCCTTTAAATGAGTACCCCTAGTCATACTGTTGAAGCGGGTCCATATCACATGAGCGAATGACGCTTTAGCGAATAGCGAGATTTGAGCGAATCTATGTTTTGGCGAATAACGGGGTCGCGTGTTAAACCCCCCCCCCCCCCCCCCCCCTCCTCCCCGCGCTGCGCTTACGCCGCTTAGCGGCGACAGTCTGCGGCGCCGCTCATTGCAAAAATGTGAACCCACTTGGTCCGCCCGTAAACGCCACTTCCCGACGGCCGACTATTCACTAAAGTGTCATTCTGTGAAACGTGGGCGTTTGCTAAAACGTCATTCGATGAAGTGAGTGCCTCCCCTGTTGAAGGCATGAAACTTGAATTACTTTCATCTCGTCATGACGCGTGATGGTAGCACACAAGACGAGCGGAGCACGATACCTTTGTAGGTGCATTAGGTTTGCATAGCGCAAAACATTTCTGAGTTTCTCGGGAAAATATAAAAACCGGTTCGAGTTCATGCAACCGGCAGCCTCGAAATACGGAGCTTTTCTTATAAATTGGAAACCATAAAATGTTTACCGGCGAGTGTTATTGGATTTTATTGGATTTACCCGAAAGCGCAAGAGCCAGATTGGCGATATTTATCTGGGACCATTTTTTCCTAGTTTGTACTTGGGACCATTAGTTCCGGGGCCATTTGCTCCGGGACCATTTATTCCGGAACCATTTGTTCTGGGACCATTTGTTCCGTTTCCCCGGATCCCAACAAGTAGGTCGTCGGAACAACCCGTCTGTGGCGCTTTAGTAACTCCGAGCAAAAATAACTTCCGAGTCCGTTTTTGTTCTTTCTTCGGAAGGTGTTTGATATTTATTTACATTACTGATAGCACTTTTAGCTCTTTTCAAAAATCTGTCTGAAAATAAAAAAAAGAGTTGTACAGTAATCAAGTACCACAAATACAATCATCGTTTTTTAGGATTCTCGGTTAAACATGAGCGTCTACAAAATCATTCCTCCAACACCATTAAAAAACAAAAAACTAATACAATTGAAAACAAAATTAAGTAGTACTGTTATTTTTTTATTTTTTTTTTATTTCAGCATTGTCTGTTCGGACAAGAAAATCGCAATCCAGACAATTTCACTCCTCATTTATTTTCAGCAGAAAATAGCGCTTAAAAACATCCAGTTTCGATCACGGAAACTATAACGAGGGTGCAGGCGAGCTGGTCGTTCAGTCTATTTTCTGCTCCTTCTACGTTTTGAAGTTTCTCTTCTTCCTCAGTCTCAGGTTAATTCAACATGATTATCAAGGTTTGGGCGGTACGGCTTCATTTCAAATTTATTATTCATTCTGGGAAACCTTCTGCCAGGAAGATGTATACTATAGTGCTCAAATAGATGTTATATTACCGGTTATATTGCTAGCTGAAAACCTTGAGCCTTCCAATCTTTCTTCGTAGAGCAGAGGCGAGTAGCCTGGTTTTATTAAATAATTCTGTTACAGATTCTGCACGATCATATTAAGAATAAAATAAATCTTACTGCAAGGCGCAGAATACGCTCAACGTGATTTTTTTTTTCTTCTGGTACTACACACATGAATCCACTGCCATCTTCAACCCTGATACACGAAGAGGCGTTTCATTTCCTTTTTGCTCTTTCTAGACAGAGTGGCGACATTCCACATGCTCTGCTTACATCGAAACGAAAACTATTTAGAGAAAGTTTATAAAAAAGGGAGCATGCCTCAAACTTCTGGTAAAACTCATAACATTAAAACAGACAAAAACAAAAAAGACGAAAACGAAAAACATGCAAACACGTTTAAGACTAAGGAATAAAAAAAATAAAAATAAAACCGCCAGATTTTTACACCGACTATAACACACCCATGACCCAATTACTGAAGCCATCTGGAAATGTTCTCATGTGTCGAGCGTAACCTCATGGTGTCACTCGGCCCTGTTACGATTATATTCGATACCCTTCAGCGTTACTCCGTTTGTGAACCATTTAAAATACTTTGGCCGCCTCATGAATTGCATGTGCACGTTTCCGCGTTCATAGTGTTACATACGCTTTTTTTTTCTTCGTTCTATTTTTTTAATCTCTCCCTTTCCTTTCTCCAAATCAAAGTACCCAACCAAGGCACGCCAATTCGGTTAACGTTTATTTACTTATTTTTTCTCTGCACACGTTTGCAATTTTTGTGTATAGTTAGGAATCGGCAGATCTGTAGAATCCTGTTCTTATAAATGCGAAAGCATTAACTGTCTTATGGAGCGAGCTGACGTCATCAGTTTGAAGCGTGAAAACGGCACCCAGTTTCCGCGATCGCCTTCGGTTCCATTGGCTGGCGCGCGTGAACGGGGCTCCCATTCGCCGCTGCGCTCGTCAGTTTCCACGACCGCTCACCCCATGGCGCTGCGTGCCCATCAGCGCAGAGCGTCCAAGGTCACCAGGGGAGCACACGCGCCATCCGGCGACGAAAAGTACGCAGCAGACGAAAAAGGGAGCGGACGAGTGGCTTGCACGCTTTCGCATTCACAACTCATAAGGAATGCTTCTGTGTACCTCGATCTTTTTTTTGTCTTTATTATGAACATTGCTATTATACCGGGACAGCTTTCTCGAAATTCCAGATAACTGTACTGATAAATTGTTTAAACCGGTCGTGGTTTAAACATAACAACTGTATTTACGTTATAGTTACCGTTAATGGAAAAGCGGCAGTGAGGAGCTGGAGCTTCGGATGTCTCGCCTCCAGCGTGAGCTTTCTACCTTCGGCAACGCTTCGGCATTTCGTGCACCTCAAGCTCGCGCGCGCAGCCGAAGCACGACGGAAAGCATGGAGTGCGTGCTGGCATAGCCTACTCTATACTCACAAAACCTGGCAGTTCGACGACGAAGCCATAGAGTGCCTGGTCGCAGATTTGGAGCGCGAGGGTCTGGTAGCACAGGGCATCAAAAAGCCATTTATCGGGGAACCTGGACGTCAGCGCACAGCTTCTGGAGCGGCGAGGACCCGAAACACACTTGTTCGCTCGAAAGAAGTGTGTTTCGGAGTCTCGCCGCAGCGGGGCACCAGTCACGTGGCTCTCCTCTCATCCGTTGTCTGCCGCTCCACCTTTTTCATTTCGGCGGCCGCTTCTCATGGCCATGTGCCAGGCTTTGTGGCTATGGTGCTGGAGGCTATGGTGCTGGAAAACGGGCATTCGAAAAACGCGTCCTGCCGTTCTCATTCTGTCAGTGAAATAGAGAGTAAAATATTTTCATAGAATGTTCACACTGAAAGATCAGATTAAAAAAAAAAGAGGTTAGTTGACACGTATCACAATTAACGTCAGCTGAAGTAACTCGGAAACGTAAAGTAAGAACAATAGGCACACGCTTTATTGTTCTTTATTTCTTCTGTATGTCTCCTAACTAAACATCTTCCAGAAAGAAAAAAAAAAAAAACTCACTTTTTAATTAAAAGTTTTTTGAATTCCGCCTACGTACGTACTTGTTTCTTTCTTGTTTTTATTCTCGGCATTTTAAAGATTGATATTTTGAAAATTTAAATTACAGTGTCTACACGCATCGATGCCTTCATTTCTTACATTATAATTTTTTTGTTTCTGCTTAGACAAGCCGAAAAACAAATTACTCTTCGTGTCCTCTGTCCTTTTCTTTCTGCGCTAAAAATAATTTTCAAACTACATATTTTTTTTTCTTTTTTCTCGCAGAATGCAACGTGCATTTTTGATATTCCGTAATATTTCTAGTTTTATTTGAAACACCTCTAGGCATTCGCCTACGAGCATACACGAAAACGGAATGCATTTCCCGAGTCTTACGAGCCACGGGCCCAAAATTCTCGAAGCATATGCATCGCACCCAAAATGTAGTCTGATTTCGGACTGCGTAACCCAAAAAACGTAGTCCCGCGCCAATTTTATTCTTGACTATGCATTTTATTTCTTTCAAATCTTATAAATAAATGTAAAAAAAAAACTGTAGCGTGCTCTCTTTTGTATTTCAATTTGAATGGAAGTTCACTAAAAACAACACAAATTACTGTTTCCTTGCCGCATCTTACAAATGCATTGAAGTGACAGCCAAGGCTCTTATCACTCTATGTATACACTATGCTTCCCACGTGACGCCATAATTTCCTCGGGAGTTTGCGCCCATATGTAGCGCTATAGCGGTTAGAATGTCAAAGTTTCAGAGATTTTTGTTACTTGATTAAGACGTTAGAGGTCGAAAGTGTTCAACGAGAAAATGGCGGCCTTATAGCAAAGCCCGCGGATACACGGAGACGAATGTCGTCCACCGAGAACGGGGCCACATTCTGTTATTGAACTTACGCCCGAAAATCGCTGATAACTTTTGAATCAGGAAACGGTGAGTTTTAAAAATGTTGCACGTAAATTCCAATCGCTAGAGCGACACTTGGACGGAGACTAAGTGTCGCACCTCCGCAAAAATGTATCACCGCAAAACTGAATGATGCGCCATTCACTTTTGCGGTGAGAAAAGCATTGTTCTTTTTTTGTTCTTTTTTTTTTCGAAACACCCGGTGTAAATATTATCGTTTACTACACCCCCCCCCCCCCCCCCCCCAGTCAAACGTTTTCGGTATAGGGTATGGGCGATAAAAATGTCATTAGATGTTGCAACCCGCAAAAGTGGAAAAAAACTATACGCGACGCGAAACACAAGGAGGGATATCTATGCTCAAAACGTGAACGTCTTAAACTGATGACGAGAGCAAAACAATGTTTTCGCCCAAAATGCAAGTTCCGCTTTACCATTCGGTGACTGCCGAGCAGAAAAATTGTATGAAGTATCAGTTGGTGATATGTGCAAGCACGTGTTTAACATGCGCGTGACGGTAGCTTTAGCAGGCTTGCGATTGCAGGTACTTGAAGAATTTAGAAAAAAATATCGAGCGCACTCTTTGGGTTGAAAAAAAACAAAAAAAAAAACGAACTTTGAGGTCGGTATTTTTTGCAAGAAAATCTTAAATGAGCTTTTAACAAAAACCATACTTTCTCTATTCGCGACTCCAGCGACCTACAGGGGGCGCCACCACCAAACAAACATGGCGGCTGGGTCCAGGTCGCGTCGCCTCGGCCAGGCCGCCTGAACGGGTGGCGCGTTCAAATTAATAGCTTTCGTTTTGTTTAATGTGCTATTTTATAGGTATTTGAACTGCGATGGTTAAGTGTAGCCGGTGTACATAAACTTGCAAAGCATAGTTTTGTTTTCCCGGTGTTCTCTTCTTTTTTTGTTTTGGTTCTTTTCATGTCAAATTTTTGTTTCGGAGATTTCCGTTCGAAACTGAAAGTAATGGCTAAGAAGAGACGGCAATAGACTCTAATCAGTTTTGATCAGCTAAGGAAAGCGGCTATGACTACGGAATTGTTCCACCGAAAGTAATTTTCAGCTAACTCGCATGCCTCGACCATGCGACTTATCTGTCCGCGAAATCGAACTTTTGTGCGTATCCGCGTTTAAGAAACAGCTCCAGTCGTCTTTTCAATTCAGGTTTTAGTAGCGATCGAGAAGTAATTTTGACGAATACGCGGGTTATGTATTATATTACGTACTATGTCCCACTAAAGCGACATTAGTATATTTTTGGGGGTTGAAATATGAGCTTAGTTGACTAGCTATTAGGTGAACTACTGAATGAAAGTATATTTGACAGACAGACATACTACCTAAACTCAGCCAAATGGTTCTAGCCGGCAGCACGGACACGAATGCGGAAAAACTGAAGAGGGTCTTTATCGGAGATTCACAAAGTACCTCTCTGCGTTGAACTTGACTTCAAATTCTGAACAAAAAAATTTAGTTTTGTTTTTCTGTGGCTGGACAACCTGAGCAATGTAGACGTATATTGCTGCTGGCTTCGACGGGGGTATAATATAAATATTGGAGGTGCGATCAATCATAATGTCGTGACAGCTTCTAACTTTGCGAGACGCCTCCCCCACCTTTTGAAAGCAGACAATTTCTCTCATTAATCGTATGCAGCGAGCAGGTTTTCCGGAATCAAGTAATTTCGAAATCAGCCCAACTTCTTCGTTGTGGTCCAGAGGCTTTTTCGGTGAAAAGCAGCCAAGATGAAAAGCCAACACACCGACCGGCGTGGGTGGCTCAATCTTGAATCTAATCGAACACAACCAAACTCAAGAAAAGCAGCTATTGAACCTTCCCATTCACTTGACTGCAACATTGGTGTTCCCTCCAGTGAAACACCCCGTCTGTCGTCCTCAGTCCACTGTTCTACATCCTTATAAAGAAACCACTTATCAGTTGCCAAGTAGTCGTCACTTTGAATGTGATTCGAGACAGACAAGAAATCAAAACGTTTTTCCGTGATTCCATTTCCTCCCCGTCTAAGAAATCGAAAGCACGCGACCGTGTGTTGTGGAGTAAACGGGCTTTCAAACAAGTGATGGGAAGAAACAATCTACTGAGACTACACCACACTAATGAACGCTCACGCAAACTTAAGAAATATTCGGACATTCGTCAAATTACATTGTTCGCCACCGCGCCGACAACACGTGTCCGCGAAAGCCGCCAGAGACGCGGCGGAGAGGCGCAAAGCGACCTGTTCCGGCCGGTTCCCGGTTTTTCCGCTTGGTGGCGTCCGTTTTGCTGGAGTCGCGAATAACACCGATTTTTCGAAGGAGAGCGTGAAACGATCTTCGCACGCTCGGAATTCTGCGCGATTTTCGGTTGATTTTTTCCCCATGTCTCGTTCCAGGTCTTAGGATTTCAGGTTTAATAGTCTAAATCACGTTTCTTGCTCCCTATTGCCACGTCCATGACTAAAAAGGAACGTTTCTCCATAAAAAATTCGAGTTTACTCTTACTCCGAGCGTAAAAGATAAGAAGGCCATCATGACCTTGCCGATTCAGTCTCGTCCTATAGTAGGCTGACAGGTTAAGGTTTCAAAGGAAACTCTTCCCACCTCTTTTCCCTTCAGCAGAGCGAACGTGGAGAAGAGGTGCTGAAGTGGAAATGGGTGGAAGGAGCTTTCCCTGATCTCTTGAACCTGTCACCGCCTTTAGCTCACTCTCAAACCTTCCAGGTCGAATATTCGAGATACCGAGTGGGGTGGATAAGAAGTCCAGCGCGGCCTTGCCGACTCGGACTTTCCCGACGACGACGCACTCTCGCGCCAGCCAGCTGTCTCGCCGATGCTCGCTGCTGCTTCCTCGTCGCTCGTTCTTCCTTTTGTTTCTGGCAGTAGTTCGCCGATGAAACCGTTATTCTCAGTTTTACGCTGGTCCAGCCTTTTCCATTCTATTATAAAGCCTTTTCTAGCTGTTTTATTATATTATCCAGCCTTTTCTATCCTATTATGAAGTACAATTAAGTTAGTAAAGTACGTAAAATGCTAGTTAGTAATGCGTCTGTCCAGTCTACAATCTTGTTGTTGTGTTTTTCGCTCGTTTATTTGTACCTAGACATGCTACTATATATGTACGTATAGATATGCTAGATTTATTTCTGTCCCACGACGTGACATGCAGCTGCGCTAGAATTTGAATGAGAAATCGTTTCGTGGTTCATTCAAATAACTCAAACCGAGTCATAAGTGTTTCTTGTGTTTTTTTTTTCCACCTTTTTTTCAACCTCACGTAAACTAATTCTCACGCAAGTCGTTCAACCTCAAAAATGATTATTATAGTCACCGACAATTTTAGAAACGCAGGGCCTCCAGCGTGGCGTGGGCCTCAAGCGTGCCAGCTTTCTACCTTCAACAGTGCTTCGGCGCCTCGTACACCTCGAGCGCGCGCACGCGCGCGCACAGCAGAAGGCATGAAGCACGTGCTGATGGTCGGGCGTTCGAAGGACCCGCTCTGCGGGTTCTCATCTTGCCAGTGACTCTTGGAACACATTCTGGGTTGTATTTAACGACCGCGTGTTGATTCCCATCGGCAGATGAGGCGTGACTCGCTTATGAGCCGAGAGACTGAGAGAGATTAGAGAAAGTGACGAGAGCGCGGGAACGAAGAGCTCTGGTTCGAGTGATTAGTGGGTAGACTTGAAGCTGGTTAGCTTTTGTTGTGTTCACTGCACTCGTCCAACGTATTAGCATGCTTCGGCAAACCTCACTCATGAGGGCCCTCACTCACCCTCACTCACCCTCATCTTCACAAGTGAGGTGAGGGTGAGTGAGTTTCTCAACCCCTAAAACTCATGAGTGTGGGGGGTGAGTGAGGATCGTGAGGGGTGTGAGTGCCGTGAGGGCTGTAAGGACCGTCTGTGCGTGAGGAGTATGAGTGCGCGAGGGACGTGAGGGGCATGAGTGCGTGAGAGCCGTGAGGGGTGTGAAGACCGTGAGTGCGTGAGGAGCGTAAGGACCATGAGGGGCGTGAGGAACCGTGAGTGCGTGAATGGCATGAGTGTGTGTGGGGCGTGAAGACCGTGATGGGCGTGAGTTTGGTGAGTGCGTGAACGGCATGAGTGCGTGTGGGGCGTGAGGACCGTGATGGGCGTGAGTTTGGTGAGTGCGCGAAGGTTATGAGTGCGTGAGGACCATGAAGGTGGTGAGGGGAGTAAGGGGCATCAGAACGTGAGGGATCTGAACTCAAATGAAGCGCTTGCGTTTGCGTGTGGGGCTTGTGCGAGACGATGAGTTCTTTGTGAGGCCTGATTTCGCTTGAAGGCGTAGAGAATTTGTGAGGGGTCGCGCGGATATTGTGACCTCTCGCGGCCATACTTCGGCAAACCTCACTCACGAGGGTCCTCACTCACCCTCATCTTCACAAGTGAGGTGAGGGTGAGCGAGTTTCTGAACCCCGAAAATTCATGGGTGTGAGGGTGAGTGAGGACCGTTAGGACAAAATATTAAGCTGGGGTTGTTGGTTCATGACTGTAAATGAGCGCCAAAGAAACGGGGACAGGTGAAGAAGTAGACGACAGCACGGGGCGTTAGGACCATGAGGTCGTGAGGGTTGTGAGATCCGTGACGGCCGTGAGGGCTATGAGGACCGCGAGTGCGTGAGGGTTATGAGTGCATGAGGGCGGTGAGTGCCTGATGGGTGTGAGGGGCGTAAGGGCCGTGAGGTTTACTGAGGGTGAGTGAAGGGCTGAAGGTGAGTGTGACTGTGAGGTTGAGGGGCTGAGAGTGAGTGTAGCTGTAAGGGTGAGGGTGAGTGAGGGGCTGAGGTGAGTGTGGCTGTGAGGGTGAGTGAGGGCGACCTAAACGGCCGAACTCTGACGCGGAACGTCGGCGTCCGGCGTTTGGCTCTGGCATTCAAACGCGTTCGATGAGTGCAGTGGAGACAAAGGCAGCTATAGGTTTAGGTCTACCTACTAATCATTCCAACTATAACTTGGCGTTCTGACGTGCATGCGCGCTCTCGTCTGCTCCCCCCTCTCTCTCTCTCTCTTTCTCTCTCTCTCTCTCTCTCTCTCTCTCTCTCTCTCTCAGTTTTTCGGAGCATTATCCGGCTTCTATCCACAATAACAATGCCTAGCGCCTGGCGCAGGTCGGGTTTCCTGACGACAATCCTGGAAAACTTGTCGGACGATGTTGTTGTTGTTGTTGTTGTTTTTAACTTTGCCGGCAACTCGGGAAAGTTGAGGTGTCAACATAACGGTCGGAGAACGGACGAAGAAGCTCGCCATGAAGGATATTCAAATTACCGCTGCGTTGTTTTTATTATTTTTTATTTTATTTTACGTGGTATCATTTTCGGGGCTGTCCGCGTTCCTCTCGTTTACTGTTCGAGGCGCTGCGAACCTCCGGCATATCCGATTTCAACGTGAGGTGCTTCGAAATGAGAAGTTTTTTCTTTGTTTAGAATATCTCAAGAAAGAAAAAAAAAAAGCTAGAAATGACAAGGGAGCCAGCGTATATAAACGTCTTTAGCACTAATTAAAAAAAAAAAAACTGCTTTGTACATTTCTGTTGTTATACTTTTTTTTCTTAAATTAAACTTCGTCGCTGACATTTTGGTTCGGCCCAACCGAGCTCATTACTTTCTTTATATTGCACGGTGTAGGTTGGTTTCACTGCTTTTAGAGAAAGCAGCGCAGGGAAAACATCAGTGGCTCAAAAAACTTTTAACATTCGTCGCGCAACTCTAAAAAAAAAAAAAAAAATGTAAGTAAAGCAATCCGAATCCATTAGTTCTGTTTCAAATCTTCAGACGCTTTTTTCACTCCAGGGTTAATTAGTTCGCTCGTTTATTAACTAAAACTTCCTCAAGCCAACGACTAGCCCCACTCCCTTTCCCCGAAAAGAAAGAACAAAAAAATAACACTATTGTTATTGAGTGCTGAGGGAACTCCGGGTGTGGCTAATTTTGCTTGCGCTGTTTGCGTCATGATTCGTTAAATGAATCAATTAGTCAGTCAATTATATTCATCTACAGTAATCATCAAAAACACTGCACATTGCATCTGGATCCTTAGCCATATGGGCTAGTTCTGGATCTATACGTGGATACATAAATAAGTAACGCGTGTTTTACCTAGCACGCGTGCTATTGCCGTACAAATAAAATTCAACAATAAGACGAACGGCAGTCGCCACGCGCTCTGCGTGTCTTAAACTTCCTAATGACTATAAAAGCTGTTCAACGTAGTCGCTATCACGTGAACGGCCGAGCACGTATACACGTATCCAAAATTAAACAAACATTAAAATAAACATCTAGCACGGCTAAACGTCTATTTCTCGTAACGCAAATACGTCGCACAGTGTCCGATGAATAAACTACTTCGCGTCTCAGGGTGGGGGGCAGTTGTGAATACGTTTAAATTTGTCCCCTCTCTACTAGCGAGTTGACGCTGCAGGGTTCAGTTTTGACTGCTCACCACGCCAAAACACACACACAAGAAAAAAACAACAGTGAAACAACATGGCATTACACGATGAGATGGTCACGATCCCCACGACTCAGGAAGTGACGACTAGAAAGTATTTCACCCAAAAACAAAAAAAAAACACAAAAATGACGAAAATAATCCCTGGAGAAGGGGAACAAGAAGGACAAAGGACAAACACAAACACAAACACAATCAAACACAAATGAATTGCCAATGGCGCTCCAAAAAACGCATGCCGGATCGCATGAAAACTAGGGGTGTGCGAATATTGAAATTTTCGAATACGAATCGAATACGAATAAGACAAAAAATGGGCTTCGAATATCGAATCGAATATCGAATATGTGTCTAGTAATAAAAAATAAAAAAAACAAGAGGTAAGAGCAGGTTTTTTGCCTTTTTAAAATAAATCAGTGCAACTGCATTCTACTGGGCTGCAGCAGGCTAAAGATACTTCTAGTAATGCACTCATTACAAATTATCGTGTAGGAAAATTAACTGCTCAACGTGTTCAGAAAGTAAGCGCTCCCTACGCGCCGTGACAACATTTCCGCCAGTAGAAAGACCCTTTCACTTGGAAAACCTGCGAAATTTCACTAAAGTTTGAAGAAGTTCGGCTTATGGACAGTGTTGCCCGGCTGCTACACGAATATTTCGAATTTTGGGAAACAAATAATTTAGAAAGTAGTTTATTTTATATTTATAAAATGGTTACCAATGTTTACGCCATATAAAAGCAAAAATATGCGCTCTTAACGCTTTCATTAGTTATTAATGGGAACCAGTGATGCCAATAAACCCAACAAATATTGCACTTTTCCTCCGCCAAATGAAATCAACTATACCCGTTTTCATTTTAAGAAAAAAGAAGTTTTGCTCAATGTTCCTACGCTGCGCGAAGTAGTTCTTACAAGATTTGGTTGTCAGAGGCAGAAGCGATGCTTTTGGCGTTTGAAACGCATGTCTTGATTATATAGCACATATCTAATCTTAAATATAAGTACACATATCTTGATTCTCCACATAAAGGGGAAAATTAGTAATGCTCCGCGAGGAGCCGTACTTTTTTTTTACTACGGTTCTTGATTTAAAAACGAGTGTAGATATATTTTTTTTTTTTGCGCATGCTTACAAAAGTTGAATTTCAGTCGAACCTTTGTCGAACATCATGTTGAAAGTTCGAAGAAGTCGAACTTGGTCGAACTCGAACCTGGGCAGGTTCGCGAAATCCCTATACTCTGTTTCATACTTAGCGTGCAACGCTGTCAAAGCTACTGGCGCGAGCGCGTGGCTTCGTCTATGGTTTTATTTGCGCGAGAACGCGTGCAAATGATCAACGAGATCAAGCCCCATGCTCGCGCCAGTTGCTTTGACAGCGTTGCACGCTAAGTATGAAACAGACTATAGACGCTTTACAGCAGCTGTGCATGGGCGCCGCCATAACTGACCTTCAGTTTTTGTTCCCTCTTATTCCGTTCGCTTGACTTTATCATTTCCACAGCAGGACAGGTTATTGCCATTTTAAGTGTTACTGTGTCCTTCCCCCCAGCATAGGCCGTTGTGGAGACTCGTCAACGCCCGCTTCAGTGGCTCGGCATCTCGGTAAGACAAGAGAAGGGCGGCTATGGCGGCTCAATCTGGCGCGTGTGTAAAGCGTCTATAGTTTTGACTGCACCGGAGTGGCAGGAGTTGTTGTCGATGGCGATGCAATGTTCTGCGCGCATTAAGCTTTTTTTTTTCTTTTTTTTAATGTTCAAACATTTATAGTAAAAACACACTAAAGATTTATTTTGTATTTATATTTCACTCTCGAGGTTTATTTTAATGTACCGATTAATAAAACGCGCAATTACATCACATATTGCTATAAAAGTGCCACACAGCAAAGGGCTTGGTGAAAAATAAACCGAAACTGATCCTATCTTGCTGCCATCGGACAGATAGAAACGGAGCAGACCGATAACACACGCATTATACTCCTCTCTCAGTGAATAAACATAGTCATAGGGTAATGCGTGCCAGGCAGAATATTCGTTACTTGCTCGAATATTCGCAGTTTGTGCGAATATTCGCCATTTTTTCCGAATATTCGGCTTTGGCCGAATATTCGGGTACTTCCGAATATGCAATTGTCGAATCGAATACGTTTCGAATAAGGAAAATATTCGATTCGTATTCGAAATTTCGAATATTCGCACACCCCTAATGAAAACCCGTGTCTTTCCTCCCAGAAAGTGCGCCGCGGTAGACTCCGTTTGAAGTTACGACGGAACGCAGTGGACGCTACGAGACATCCTGGCCAATCCAACGCCGCGAACGTATCACGTGATTCCGCTTCCCAGCGCATCGCTTCTTCCTTCCGGGGGGTCACGTGACACTCACGCAACATTGGATTGGCTCGGATGGCACGAAAGCATCCTCCGCGGTTCATCGCAAGTCGAAACGGAGTTTAGACCCAAAACGCTCGCCGATGCCAAGAGCGGTGTGCACGTCCAAGTCGCGCGGCTGCAGGTTATGATTTGGCCCTTGCATCGATCGCGGAACAACGCTGCCGCCGGAAAATAGAGGGGGCTTTTGTGCTCTTCACGCGGGGGAGGAGAGCTTTGTGTTTGTTGCGAGGCAAGCCTCCTTCCTCGCAGCGGCCGTCCCATTCTTTCTGGCGCCAGAAATGTAAAAAAACAACAACGTCTAAGAGCGACGCACGAAACAAAAGGTGAGGGGGATGGGGGTAAGCGAAGGAGTAGTGGGATGTGCAGAGAAAAACCTACTATGCTTCGTTCACCCCGGAGCAGACAATGCGGTGGAAACCACGCCCTCGACGGACCAATTGATCACGTTCCTGCCCTGTGCCCACGCGTAGAGAGCCTGGTCACGTGACGATCGAAAGGGAGGCGGCTGATTGGTTCCGAAGAGCGCGTAGCCCCCACCGTGGTGTCCGCTTTGGGATGACGGAGCATAAGCCATACACTGTTCCCCCCCCTCGCCCTTCCTTCCTCCTATCCCAAAGCTGTGGCGGAGCTTTTAGTTGGCTTCTTTTTCGGTTGCTTTTTCTTACAGAGCGTACGCGCGATGTGGTATGACGGGGATCATTGGGGGTTAAGGCAAATCTCGGCGGAACTATTTTCTCCGCAGTTTGCAACGGGATTTCAAATTATTCGCGTACGTATTAAGAATGAAAAGGCGCTTAAGGGTTTCACCGAGCTTTTGAGTCCCCGGTGTTTGTTATTCGCCCCTTTTTTCTTTTTCTGCAGGTTACTCGTTTGTGTTTTTTATGTTTGTAGCGCCTTCGTTTTTGCGAGCATACTGCAAGGACTCCGGGGATGTTGTTTTAGCTGGCTCTAACGATAAAGCCTATATAACGTGCGTTTGGTACCTACAGTCGGCGACGCTGAGCTGCTTAGCGTGGCCCTAGTACGAGTCATTAAAATCTTGCATGCGGCCCACAAGGGCACTGCTTAGCTGATATCCCTCTGCGCTACAGGTAGATGGTAAGCCAGTTGTGATAGGGTTGTTAAAAATTAAATGGAAAACTATGAAGAGTATGAAGTCGCCGCTAACAAGACCAGAGACAAAGCGAAGCGGAGCCACGTAAACGAATAAATCACAATTCACGAAGAACGGAGCATCCAGCATCAACCCTTTTGCTTGGCTATGATGTCTCTATCTTGCCTATAAATATTGTTATTAAAGGTTTCCTGTAGATTTAAACGACTACAGGGCTGACTGTTCGTCGAACGACAATTCGTAGCAGATCAATTGTCAGCAGGGCAGTTCGTCACATAGGGCATTTCGTTATAGGGCAATTCGTCGCGGCGGCAGTTCGTCAGACTGTTGAAATAACTTTGTTTTTCTGTGTCCTTTTTCTAGAACCGAGCATATGGCTCCCAAATGGAAAACCTCGGGTGAGGCCCTAGTGACGCATATATTTGGAGTCTCTTATAATAACTGGTTGAATCGCCGTTACTTTCGCAATAGACGCTGTCTGGATTCTCGGGGACCCAACACAATCCAGGTACGAGTCGTTCCGGTAGCTCATCGAAAGACAGCGGCAAATACGCAAGTTTGTCAAAACGAATTTTTTTACAAATGGTCACCCTACCCGATAGATGCACTGATTCATAGTAAATTGTTTCGGGCGCACGTCGGTTGTGCATGACCGAATATCTGGATGTTCCTATAGTCGGTTACAAGTTAAGAACGTAGGAGAAGCTCCTCCCACAAGCGTGGTGAGCCGGTTTCAAATCCCTCCGCAATCGAAAGAAGAGTTAACTGGAAACGCTCCTTGTTCCGCTTCAATGGATAGATAATGGCCACAGAGTGGTGGCAACTTGTCTCCCACCCCCACGTTTCAAGAAAGCGACCTTTGTATTCATCGGAGAGGGAACCGAGCCCCTGAAAGCAGCCTTTGTATCAATCGGAGGGGGACGCTAATCCCCGGAAGTCGTCTTTGTTTGCATTGGAAGGGGAAGACTCTAATCTCCCTCTCGTGGCTTCCACAATGCTAAGTCAAAGTCGAAAGATAAAGCAAATATGTACAGAAAGGCAAGACCCTCCTCACGTGTTGGCCGTGACGTCACGGAAACGATGGGACGCTATTGGATGAGGAGGTGGCGGAGGGATATATGATTCCCTTTGAGGGGCATTTGCCGCTACCTTCTTGACTTGTAACCTACTATGGGCTTCTTACACATGACGTCATTTCCGATGCCCTCCAGAGAAAAGGGGAAGAAGGAGCTCCCCTCTTATCAGGGTCCTTCTTTGTGCCTCCCGGATTTGCACAGGCGTCGCTATTCTCCTCCTAGAAGATTATAGAAGATTAACCCGCCACTCAAAATTCTTACAAAAGCAGCTTCCCTCTCCTCCTTTTTCATGGTGGGGAAAAGTATGCGATGTGACGTCAGTGCAAGGAGCCTATAGAGTCGCTCAAGAAGAAGCAGGCACTGGCCGAAATGAAGTTAAGCCAAGCCGCAAGCGGAGTCGTCTCGATAAGAGTGCCAAGAAGCAAGAAGCACGGGACAAGCGCCATCCATCAATGCTTCGACTGTACGACGGAACCGACAGCTCAAACATCTTCGAAACATGCGCCCGAAACATTTCACTGTATCTATAGGGTGAAGTTACCATTTCTAAATAAGTTCTTTTTGACACACGCATATTTGCCGCTGTCTTTCGATGAGATACCGGGATGCCTCGTACCCGGATTGTGTCGGGGTCCCGGGTAATCAAACAGCGCCTATTGCGAAAGTAACGGCGATTCAGCCAGCTATTATATGAGACTCTAAACATTCGTGTCAGTAGTGCCTCACCTGGGGTTTTTAATTTGGGACAAAATGGTCGGCCCCAGAAAAACGGCACGGAAAAACAAAGTTATTTCAAGTCTGACGAACTGTCAACCCGAAGAATTGCCCTATGACGAAATGACCTATGTGACGAACTACCCTGCTACCAATTGACCTGCTATGAATTGTCCTTTGAGGACGGCCTGTAGCCCCGACCACAAGTTTCTTCAGCGGTATTGTCCAAAAACGCTGTGGAGGAGGTTGCCTCCTCTACAACTTACTCTCTGCTAAAGTGAAAAGAGGTGGGAGGGGCTTCCCCTGAACCATTAACCTGTCACCTACTTTAGTTCACATATCCGGTATGCAGCTAAGAAAAGGTGAAAAAACTTGGTATAAGTAAAAAAAAAATCTATATGCAAGAGGAATAATTATCAAATAGGAGCGACTGTCACGATTACAAAAAACGTGAACACTTCGCAGTGGCACAACGAGAACGAAAAACATTGTTTTCACCCAGACCGGAGGTTCCGCTATTCAAGATGGCGATACCAAGGTGGAAAAGTTCTATAGCCCAACTCATGTTTACAAACAAACCGGAGCAGCCCTAGCGGACGCCATCGGTGCCGCGCATGCGCGATGGAGTGTAGGCAAGAAGCTCGCTGTCGCCCATAAACAAACCATTGGAATGCGACTTTGTCGGCGTCGGTGGGAGTCCCCGTGCTCATTTTCGCGTTCGAATTGTTGATGTACGTCTTCCTGGCAATGTCTAACTACCTTAGCGGCCTCAGTTAAATTAGCCAGGCTCGTTAAACTACAAACATTCGCGTGAATAATGTGACATGCGGTGATTCATTCCGCGTATAGACGCCGCAGAATGGACGCAAAAGCCTGATTCGCATGATGACATTCTGCTTTCTAATTTTCAGTCATGGCGTCGCTCGGGCTGCAAATCATGAACCGTAGCTGAGATAGTCGATGTCGATGCTGAAAATTGCAAGCAGAATCGGACCAAGTGAATCAGGCATACCAAGTTGTTGATGGCCACTGGTAACAATGATCAATATATCTACTGTTTACACCGAACCTACTTAGCCCAACCAACCTTCAAACTTAAAAGTATTTTGAGACCTGCACTTACGTTTTATCGCAATTACCGGGTAAACGTTTTGTCTACGGGCTGCTGTCGTTTGAACGAGCAGACGACAACAGGCAGAAACGTTTGAAAGAGCAGACGGCAGTTCGAACGATCAGGCGGCCGTTTAAACTGGAACACGTACTGAACGTATAGTCCGCAGGTGGTCCGTATAACTTGGCGGTTTTCCCACATTCATGTTGGAACAAAACAAGCAAATCTGACGACCACAAGTATCCGTGAATTCAACCCAAAGTGCTTCCCGCAGAAGCAATCGTGGTGCGACGGCGTCTAGTTTTCCTTCTTGACGGCCCCTATTCACGTTCTCGGACGAACCGAGCAGGCAGAAAACACATGAAAAATGACCTTCAAACCTTTCTCGACTCTTTTGGTACAGCCCCAGTCACGGCGCCGTTTTGACGAAAAGGACATTTTTTGTCTGATTTCTTCCAAAACAATGCACGAATGCGCGTCCCGCATAGTGACCTTCGCCCACAGCTCCAGACCGGAAGTGCGCCCGACGCGCCACCACCGCGCCGTGACGTAGGAAAGCTGAGTTTGTGTATACTTACACGGCGGAAAATTCTCAGGAGCACGATTCGCGGATCTGGTCTGGTTTTTATTTTACTGCGATAGACGATTGAGGCCAACGGTTGAGGCCGGTTCACGCGGCCCCGTTTCGTTACGTCACGTGCCGTTACGAACGCTTACGCTCAAGTCACCGGGCATAGCCTCCTTTATACTGAAAATGCCTGCCCAATGGTTTCTTTGTCGTCGTCGCGCCTACTTCACATATTTGCTACTAGGGGCGCCAAAACCCCATACAGAAAAGCAGACGACGCTTGTCCGCTGTCTGCTACTACAGTTCACTGTAGCTAGTGTAAGCTATGTTATCACGTTAAGCTATGTGATAACGTAAGTTTTTCATGTTAGGTTACGTGGTAACGTGACCTTACGTGTTTAAATAGGTCATGTGATCACGTAATGTTTTTGTGACACGAGTAACTTCTTTCGGTTGTCGTTCGATTCTCAGAGCTCTAGAGCGCTTAGCCATAGCCGGCATAGCTCAATAGCACGAGGCTGTCTGCGGCTCCCGGCAAGCAGACCGTGACGCCACACGGTGTGCGTGTGGCGTCACGTAGTAGTAGGTGGATATTTGGCACGGGTGGTGAAGGAACATGTCAACTGCAGTGACTGCTTCCTATTGGTTATTAAGTAGGCTTCTACGGCTCACAGTGATTCCATCATCAGGCACCAGGACAGGGCAGGGGGGCTATGTTGCGCTTTTTGGACTCCCAGGAGACTAGGGAGAGGGAAGTGACGTCAACAATGCAGCAAATGCAGATTGGATGTTGATTTTGTTTTCTTCTGTCAACATCCAATCTGCGTTTCTCTAGTCGTTGACGTCACTTCCCTCTTCCAAGTCTCCTGGGAGTCCAAAAAGCGCAACATAGCACCCCTGGACTATACTATCCATCGGAGAAGGTAGTGAGGGTGCTGTATGCGCTGAAGAACTTCGTAGAGGTTTTACTGAAAAAAAAAAAAAAACGAAATATGCTGAAAAAGCTTTTGTATCTAGCTGTTGAGACTTGGGTAGATACACATATGCACCATGGCATTCTGAAATGCGCAAAGGCAGATAAAGACATTGTAAACCATTACAAAGATTTCCTGCAAATTCTGTCTACTAAGTATTTCATGCCGATTTCCACAAACTACTCCGCATCCGTATCTGACAAGCAGGACCTCAAGAAGATCTTCTTCAACAAGCCACTATCTAGGAAATTGTTAAAGCTCTAGAACTGCATCCGTGAAAAACAGTGCAGACCAGAAGAAACCGGTCAAAACATAAAAAAAACTGTGAGCCAAAAAAAAGATTTAAAAAAAATTGAAAAAGGATTTCAAGATCCCCGGTCACAGCGTTGCCGACGGGTGCGCAGGTTTTCGGTCAGCGAAGGCTCGTTCGCGGTCCTGAAAAAAATCCTTTGACTGCCGCATGTGGTCCGCGGGCCGTATGTTTTCCGGCTCTGCTCCAGAAGCCATAAAAACTCCAAGTGGCTGCTGTTGCAACGTCGTGAACGTCCGCCAGCCTCTCTGTCTCCTTTTTAATTTGGTTTGACTATCACTGTTGTCGCTGTGACAAGCACCAGAGGTTTGGTAACATTTCAGCATAAAAACAAAACCAAGAAGTGAAAGCTAAAAGAAAGGTTAAGACTTCTTTTATATATCAAAACTATACTGACGGTGCCCTGCGCTAGCTATGTAGCACAGGTTACAAATGTATTCAATTCACAAATGGCGTCACAGTGGACTGTAGCAGCGGGCAGCGGAGAAGCGTCGTCTGCATTTTTGTATGGGGTTTTGGCGCCTCTAGTGGCAAATTTGGGAAGCAGGCGCAACGACGACGAAGCATGGGGGAGCCAACCATTGGGCAGGCATTATCAGTATAAAGGAGGCTATGCACCGGGCCATATATGCTTCATATCAAGCGTGGCGACATTCGAGACAAGAATGTTTTGGGAACTTATACGTAACGTAAGAAAACGTAAGAAAACGGTGCTCTGTGAACCAGCCTTTATACCCCGTTTAAACTGAGACTGCAGCCAAAGCTACAAGCACGAGCTAGCCCACGCTCCTGGCTTTGAGACATGCATTTCTAGAACAAGCGCTGCGAGCGCTCGTTCTGCAGAAGAACGCTTCAAAGCAGCGATCTCGAGCTCTCATTCTTATGGCATTGGCTACAGCCTCAGCTCAAAGGTGCCTTGAAAAGGTTTCTGAGATCGCCTAAATATTGCCACGCGCGTCGCCGAGTGAGCGCGTGCGTGGCCAAAAGGTAACAGCACTTGACTGTTACGCGGAAAGTCTAGGTTTGATTCCAGTCAGTGGAATGTTCTTTTATTTATTATTTCAACGCGGTTTCTCGTAAGTTCGAGAAGATCATCGTGTGATTGAGTTCCGAATGTTCTACGCGCCGAACGTACTACGCCGAATGTTCCAGAAGCCCAGGCGTATACATAAGGGGCTCTGCGTGGCGAGCCGGAGTCAGTCTCGCCCCAGCATTCGATCCTGCTGCTACACCGCCATCGACGCCCGCGACGCCCTAGTGTTATCTTCTGTTTCCTTTTTGTTTTGGGCAAAAGTTCGCCCCATTAAACGTTTAGTTTGTTTCAGTTTTCGTCGCTTCATTAATTGTCATTCGTGACAATTTGGTGGAGGTGCTGGGTAACGCATGTCCCTGCAGCGTACCCCTCTGAGAGCCCGAAGTGCAAGTCCGACCCCAAGCCCACGAAGACCCAACGAAGACATTACCGGGACCCGATTAAGTCGCCGCACCCAAGTCCTACACCCGGAATACGGACCCCTGCCTGCCAAGACCAAGCAGCCTACGAAGCCGACGATGGACAACCAGTCGTCGCAGACCCCGGCCCCGCCGCCATGGTATACCTGCCCGTCGCACCCCGGACTCCGACACCTTTCTGCGGGGAGATCCACGAGGACACTGAGGATTGGCTGCAACACTATGAACGTGTAACACGTGCGGGCTTCTAGTTCCGATTCCTTCAGACACTGTCTCCGTATGAATATGACACAACAATACTTCGCTCTCGGCAAAAGGGTTTATTCACTCACTTATTTCCTGGGGGGTTTCGGGATCGGGGGACGGTCATCAGCGGGGCCGTGGGGAGATCCGCTGCCACAGCAGCTGCTCCAAGTCCCAGCGGTAGTCGTCCACACCGCGTCATGGGGACGTCGTCGTCCAGGGTCGCCGTCTGGTCCATTAGTCGAGTCCACAGCTCGACGTCTCGCCCGCACTTTCCCCGCGCCATCGTCCGTCTCCCGTCGATTCCAGCGCCAGCGTCCTCGTCTCCTGCCGCCGCCGCACGCTGTCCGCCGTCCAAAAGCTGCCGTGCGAGAGAGCCTTCCTTTGTCCTGCTTCCCCTTTTCAAGCCTTCGCCCCTTTGTTTTGAGTGCCAGTCCCGTGACGTCAGTTGGCTTAGGGGAGTGGTTCAGCCGGACCTTGAGCTGCGTGAGGTCACCGCCGCTCCCCCGAGACATGACGTATCTCGGAGGCCGGAAATTGGGGCCCAGAGGGTTGGCGCGGGAGAAGGGCAGCCAGATCTCCACACCTCCTTCCCCTCAAGGCTCAGACTCCGGGGGGCTTGAGGTTGCGCGGTTTCCAGGAACTCCGGCGGGGAACTCGATCAGCTGAGTGTCACCGATGATGACGAGCACCCTCGATGGTGATGGTGGTGGCATCAAACCAGGCAGGCCAGTGGTGGGCGTTCACTCACTGGGCAGCCCGTGACCGACGGAGCACGTCCACGAACTGGTGCGGAGCACCACAGCTCACAACACGCACGGGCACTCAGGCACACACCACACGCTGGCTCTTAAAGTTCGCTTCCGTCCGTAATATCCCAGACAGCGAATCGCGCAAAAACGAATATTGGCAAGCTATACCAGACAACGCGACGAAACCAAAATCTTTCGATCGTTGGACATGCCACGAAATAAAAACAAAACTCTTCATTTCAATACTAACGGGCAGGCAATAATCAAGAACATCACGCTGCACGTTCAAGAGGTACCCAAGAGGAAAAAGTATTCCTTAACTAAAAAGCATAAGCACTCACTGTATACTCAATTCGTACATATATGCCCACTATACAACGTTTGCTCCTATAAAACTCAACCGCATTCTTTTAAAACATAAAACAATCTGACCGAACCCCAGAACCGCACACCTGCGATAACAGTATTGATTTCCAACACACTCACGGGGAACGCACAAAACCTCAAAAATAAACAATAACCTCCCGTAAGACAGAAACGGCCATAAATCCTGCACCGTTCGCGAGGTGCGACTAAAATATCTACGGAAAATAAACACGCTGCCAACAGTAGCAATTACTCAAGACGGGCACTCATGCACTCGGCGTTCGCGACACCCGAGCTACAAACACGCTACAGCCAAGCTACACAGCACGCCTTCATCAGAAGGGATAATCACCTTACTGAAAGGCTGGTGTTCCGTGGTACCGGCCACAAATACCAGTACAAAGGGAACAGTATCTAGATCGTGCGGACAGCAGATCTAGTCGGACAGCCTATTTACACGGCTATGTCCGTAACGTCTGAGCATGTACCAGATGTTACCGATTCACTGCTCGGAGGTGACCTCCCAACACGAGCGACGAGAGCGTAACGGCGGTCCGCACCGAACCCCGCACGGGCTCGATAACCGCGACAAGCGCATCGAAGCACGTTAGAGTTCTCCCCCAGCCAAACCCCGACACCGCATAACTAAAAAGTCTTCCAGCTGATGTCAAGGCTGGCCGGGATTGAGCAAGAAAAGTACGCCGTCAACGCGTCTCGCGACTCTTCGACGCTCTCGATCCGAGCAACGTGCCCTCATACAAACGAAGTAGGGTACGCACAAAGCTCGCCCCCGACCAAGTCAACACGCCGCATGACTGAAAAGTCCTTTTGCTACTGTGAGGACAGGCAGGGTTCGAACAATGTAAATATCCCACACGCGCACCTTTCATCTTCCGCGCAACAAGCGCGACACTGAAATGCCAAATAATCTAACCGGCCGGTCTTGGAAATGAACGAGCTAATAAACTATATTTGCTCTGGATGAACAGTTTCCGCAGCGTCGAAGTGTCTACCGCATTTACCGCTGGATTCCAACACCCGCTACCCATTCATGCAAAGGCTGCAGTTTGTACAGCGACGGGCTGACCCAACGCACAACAGTTATAGGCCGCCGACGGCCATGCCGCTGCCATAATTTCTAGGCTTCCCGGGCACGTACCCGCCGACGTGAACCGTACGTTTTCCCGGGCCAACCGCGCATCTGTACAGGATAGAACTATGAACAACTCGTCACATCCTCGCAAAACCGCCACTCCCCTCGTGCAGCTCTTCACTGCATGAGCACAGCTCTTTCCCCCCACTAGCTGTCTTTTCTCCCCTAAATCTATAATTTCCCTCCAATCCAGGTCTCTGCACGACCAATTACGCTCTCTACGCTCTCGCGTCCCAACGCGAACCCAAGGACGGCCGAGAGCCGTACCGCCGTACTGTATATCCGGCGGCAGCGCAAAGCGCGTGCTAGCCGCCCCTCCTCCGTAGACGGAGAAAACGAAATGAAGAAGTAACTCCCGCCGCGAGGCTCAACCTCCGAAATGGCGGTGTGAGGATCCGGAACCAACTGTACGCACAATTAAACGGAATCAACCTCACGACTCTACAACCAGAAACGCACGGGTCATGCCCATCGCGTCAGACTGGACTCCACGGAGCATTACACACTGCCACTGATAAAGTGAAAACGGAAACTCTGTGGTTTTCAGGATTCCGATGTCTGCGCACCAGACATCGCGTATCCGGCACGATTTAGTGGGCTTAGCCCCTAAATGTAGCCTCTGGTCACAAGGTACTCGTTGAAAGCGATCTTGGCCGGAACCACAAGAGCGCGTACCGTACTTTACAACGCTGTCAACTAACGAAGCTCAAAACCGCGCTGACAGCTCAAGCAAGGCCAACTGGGGGCTAGCATGCGGTCAAACCGAGACGCTAGGCTCCTCCCGGACAAAATGCAATGCGGGAATAATTTCCAAACACAGTCCGCGCAACCGCCATTCGCAATGGGAGCGGTCTCCGCTCAAAGCGATGCCCCACGCGTCCGATCGGTAACAGGCGTTCCAAAACATTACATCGATACGCAAGCAAAGGCCGTTAGGCGCGTCACATCCCCCAAACCGTGAGCTGGCATGTTTCCCAGCAGACGTGGACGGCCGGAGGCATAGGTGGGGTGACGCCCGACACTACGGGCCTCGAAAAGTGCAGTAATTTCGACGCACACAGCGCTCTTGCGCAGCAGGATCAACCTGCCAGCATCCAACGGTGCGCTGAACAGCAAATACTCAGGGCGCTTCTCGTAACGGGGGATAAGCAAATTCCTGACATGCTGGGAAAAAGGGTTAATCCCTAAAAAAACGGTCAAGGTCCGCGCCTCCTCGTCGGGCAGGCGATCATGTCAGGACCTTCGTGCGGCGCTTCCGCAACGAAACTTCGTGCGGCGTTCCTGCGACGAAGATCACCCCCAAAAAGAGCGCGAAACAGTGCCCCAAATTCAACCGGAAACAGGTTAGGAATCGGAATGCCTGCCTGATCGACTTCTCTCTTGATCGACGTCTCTCCTGCCTAATCGACTTCTCTCACAACATCGACTTCTCTCTTGAAGGAACTGCGAGGCAATGGTGCGAAAATCACAAAGAGGCCTTTACTACATGGGAGTCCTGCTCCGCCGAATGGAAGCGGACGTTCCTCAACCACCACCGTCGTCAGCGAGCGGAGGACCTTTTCCAAACAAGAGTGCAGGGCCCCAACGAAAGCGTGACCAGCTTCGTTGAAGATGCCATGCGCCAATGTGCCCGAGCCGATCCGGAGGTAGCTGAGGAGAAGAAACTTCGCGTCCTCATGCATGGCGGGAAGGCTGAAATTTTCAGGGCCTTTTACGCCATCCCCCGACAACCGTCGACGGTTTTGTGACTGAAGCGTGTGAAGCCACCGATATCGAGCGCGCGCTGTCGGCCCGAGCAAGCCATTATCATCGACTCGCCGGCGTGCCTGCACCTCCAACCGTCGCATCTCCGCGACTGGACCTGAACACCGCCGGTGTCGACGGCCTTCGGGAAATCGTCCGCGAAAATATGGCGATGATTCACTCCTCTAGCTACAATCATCGTAGATATCTCTAAATCATGACGATTCGCGGCCGATTTTCCTCTTAAAAAAAAAGAGTCAAAGATCGCAACACACCAAGGTCATCTCCGGCGATGGAAGGAGCATGTTCGGAAACCAGGACCACTATCAGCCAATAGCGAGCAAAGGATCCTCGCGCCTCTGACCGATGAAACCGCGGAATGATATCTCGAATGCGCGCGGCTTCTTGCCCATTCAGCCCGAACTAGAATTCAACTGAACGAGCCCGCGCTCGAGAGCTGACAATTAAACACATCACTCCCACAAATAAAACAAAAAAAAAAACATAGTGCGTGGTTTTTCAACCGAATATTGCAGTAGTATGTTCAATTTCGGCGAAAAATTAACATCGTTTTCGACTACTTCTTTTTCTTTTTTGCTTTGATCTACTGCTAAAGCATAAAATTTTGTAATAACAGCGTTTGCAATCACAACGAGATGTCGCGTTTTCATTGGTCCGATGTCGACCTGGCTGACGGAACAATGATCTTCCCATCCCGGGGATGACCTCGGTTTGTTCGATCTTTGATTGTTTTTTAATTGGGAAATCGGCCGCGTATCGGTATCATTTATTGATTTCTAGGATGCTTAGAGCCCGCAGAGTGAGTTATCGCCATATTTAAATGATCTCAGAAACCTCCTCAGGGCAGATATAAGGGTGAACGGAGTGTACACTGTAAAAAAAGCTCGAGCGTCTACTTTCCCGCACAACACTCGGAGAGAAAATCACCGAAACTTACGGAAGCAGCTCAGCGAATGACGATGCCGAAACATATGTTCAGACCGAAGAACGCAGTCTGAGTTGTGACATTAAAAAACGTCACACTTGCATTGCTTACTGACACAACTCGGACTGTGTTTTTTGGTCTAAACATAAGTTTATGAATCATCATTCGCCGAGCTGCCTCCGTAAGCTCCGGTGATTGGCTCTCCGAGCGTTCTGCGGGAAAGTGGACGCACGGGCTTTTTTTAGATTGTATATACTTTGTCTCACCCTACGATGGACTAAAGGAAAAAGCTACGGACCGCCAGATCTAATCACGAGCCACTTAGAAATTGAGCGGTATTGCGCTTTGATGCACGTATCAGTTCCCGCGTCTAGGATCACTGATGGGGATGGGCGGATAGTGGTTCGAATCGAATAGAACTGAGTGACTAAACAATGTTACATGTTACATTGCAAAAAAGCCACGACGTACAGGCAGTTTGCAGTGTCGAAGCTATAGAAAAGGTGGAGCGTTTTTTGTTCGGAGCATTATTCGTCCACCCCTAATCAACTCGAGGCATGTCATAGTTTAGCTTGGAACGTGATTGAACCTGGCGGCCCGTGGCTTTGGCCTTTAGTCCATCGTATGATGAGACAAAGTATATTGGGAAACTTCGCGGGTTTTGTGCCGCCCACAGCGCTCTATATCGACGCTGGCCATTTTCGGCACTCCGCCAAAATATTCCACATTGACGTCACGCCGCTCGACACGACTTTGAAGTCACGCTGCGCATCACGTCACCTGTTACCTGGCGTCAGCTGACACCCTGACGTGACATTGTCTTGTCAAGTCACGTTGCAAAGTGACGCCACGCGACTTAATGACGTCAGGTGACAGCACGAGCCACGTGATGTCATGACGTCGCGTGACACTGACGTCACTCACATTGAGACATCACGTGGCAATGCGTCGTCACGTGACACCATGACGGTACGTAGAGACATGAGCATGAAACTGCTGAAAATGGAAACGATAAAAACAAAGAGTTTTCGCTAATTATGCCAGAAAGGTTCTCGGGCGATAAAACGAATAAAGCCAGGCGCCTGTTAAGCCGGTGAAAACACGGGCGTGAAATTAGGTGGGAGCTACACGCTTTAAACTTGAGTGCGCGAATTTGGTTGTATTCTTCAGTGACGTCAAGACGGTGTTAGTTTGTGTCCAATAACATTGCGTAAGACGTTCAGGCAGCCACACCAACGACAGGGAACGGTTCACGCATATATGTGCACACGTGCAGTTTCGTCGCTTCCTGGATTTAAAACCTGGGCGCGCGATTTTCGAAGTGTAATACCCCTGTTACACGGGCACACTTAATTAACCGCGGTTAACTCAGCTTAACTTCTGTTTCGCGGCACCACAGATACCGCAGTACACTCTCGGACAGCTATTCCAAAACACGTGAAGAGCGCGCGTGCACTGCTTCGATAGATGCTCAAGATGCTCAAGCGCACGTTCGCCCATAGCTTTGACTGCATAGCCGCAGAATGTTGTCGGCAAGTATTGTGCGCTGACTGTGGCTTAGCGTAACTGCAGTTAAGTTTGCCGGTGTAACAAGGGTATAAGCCAGTCTTATACCCCTGTAAAACCCCTGTTACACGGGCACACTTAAAGGGACCATGAAGGCAATTTAATTTTTTTTTTTTTAAAGAAGGTGTTTTCGGAAGCATTGGGGTCCTGGCATGCCACACAATTTTTTCTAGAACTTTGTGACTCTTATTTTTGTACCTGCAAATAAATCTGCGAAACCGAAACAAACATTCAGATTTCTTCCCTTTTTCGCCTCTGAAAAGAGAAGTGACGTCAGGGAGCACTGTCGGGATCGGTATGATTTAGTGCACACTCAGTGTAGTTCCCGTGGTTCTCTATAGTGCACGGCGGTCTGTGAAGAAAACCTGGAAGAAATGGGCGACAACGCCGCGCTCGCAAACGAGTTTGAGCTCCCGTTCAGCGACCTCACGCCGACTGAACGGGAGATGCTGGTAAGGACGCAGAACTCTGGATTAGCGCTTTGCGAAGGCGCCCCAGACCTACCACCAGCTCCTCTGTCGCCGCCTCAGAGCGACTCCGGCTGACGTGAAGGTGCTGCTCAAAGTCTTCTGGTCGGAAGTGCAACGAACAAATCCTGACACCGCTGTCCACAGCTCTACGCAAGACAACGGCGCGCAACCAAATGCTGCGCATTGCTGCATCGGTCGGCAGTTTATGCAAACTAACGTCGCCCGATCGACCACACGTCTTTAGCCGACCTTTCGCGCAACCTACTACTGCACATAAACGCGGCATGATTGGTGAGACACCAGTTGGCAAAGCGAACACGAGACGACGCACGAAACCAGAACCAAAAGTCCGCCGCCCCGGCGCTCGTACCTTTTTCTTTTTTTTCCATGGTTGCTCGATGCTTGTTACGCGCCCGAGGTAGCAGTGCGGGATGCGTTCAACCAGTGACAAACGGAGGGATCGCTTCAGATTATGCTTTTATACACGGTATGAAACCTATTAATTCCCAACTACAACTTTAGAAGATTATCCAACGTTCAAATGAACGTTTTTCATCACATCTCACCACCGAAATCGAAACCAAGAGCGCGTCTATCGTTTGAACCAATCGCCAGACGAGGAGCCCGTTGTCGTCACGCTTCAACGGCGCACTTTAGTTCACCTTTCTGCCGCCGCCTCGGTGGGGTCTCAGGCATCGTTCCCGGCGCTATTATTAACGCGCCTGTTTGCTCGATTGGTGCGGCACCCAAACTTCTGTTCGGGCTAGAACTTGGTCAACAGTATCTGAGACGTGCCTGACATCCATTTCAATCGTCGAATAAAACTTCGAAACTGCCTTCATGGTCCCTTTAACTGCGGTTACGCTTAGCCACAGATAGCGCACAATACTTGCGGAGGACATTCTGCGGCTCTGCAGTCAAAGCTATGGGCGAACGTGCGCTTGAGCATCTTGAGCACCCATCGAAGCAGTGCACGCGCGCTCTTCACTTCTTATGGAATAGCTGTCCGAGAGCAGAGCCGTATATTAGGAGAGTTTGGACAATAGGCGGAGCAAAGGCCGCCGCCAGCGCCGAATATTCCCCCCACGCTTAGAGCGTAAACTAAATTTGTGACACAGCGTCGACCAACCAGGAGACCTCTACTCCATTTCACAAATGTCGACAGTGAAGACAAAGGCACAGGCGCGTGAGCCTAGCTCAGCGAAACGCTTTTGTTTGTACGAGACCTCGTGCATAGGAGGCACTTTCCAAAGCCACGCGCTCGTGCCCATGCCTTTGTCTGCACTGCTAGAACAGCTTCCTGAGACTGGCTGAAAGAAAGCAGTGCAAAGGGTGGGGTGCGCGAGCGTCTTGAGACGCGGAGTTCCGCTCGGCACGGCTCAAATTATACTTCGTTTCACTTTACCTGCGAGCGAAGCCAAAGCTAGAAGCGCGAGACCAGCGCTTTTTGCATTTCTCCCCTGCTCGCGCGCTCGAGCAAAGCCTGAACGCACGGAGCTTCCGTGCTCGCGCTTCCAGTTTTGCCTTCGCTCGCACATAAGGTGAAACGAAGTATAGTCGTGGCACAAATTTAGAGCACACGACCACCGCTAGGGGCTGTTTCGCGGCCTGTGGTTGGCCCCGAGATGCTCGCCTATTCAAACCAATGTATGGCCAAACTCTCTCAATAAACGGCTCTATCTGTAGTGCCGCGCAACAGCAGTTAATCTGAGTTAACCGCGGTTAAGTCTGCCCGTGTTATACTCCTGTAATACCCCTGTTACACGGGCAAACTTAACTGAAGTTACGCTAAGCCGCAGTCAGCGCACAATACTTACCGACAACACCCGTTGCTCTCGGGCAGGGGGCGCGAGCGCGTCCGCAATACGCGATCATGTTATGCTGGCAGCACCATCCAGGCGGCGCTGTAACGTACGATTTTGCACGTGCCACGTTCGAATGCAA